>VXBB01021497.1:960985-993998 GCA_013399915.1 Illadopsis cleaveri
AGCAAGCTTACAGCAGCTATAACAGTACGGTGTGGAGAAGCAAAATGACTCACTGTTAGGGCACTGCCTATGATCTTCAGTTGTCTAACAGGGGTATCAAAAGACAACATATGAGAGCAAACATTGACTCTTCCCTCTCATCTCCACACACTTAATTAGACTTTACCCTGAAAAAAACCTGTTCTTCAAATGAACAACCTTAACCGATTATTCTGTGCTCTCATGCAGCACTTCACATGGTATTGTAATTAATGCAGGAAAATAGTGTTTTCTACTATGGAATTCCCTAAAGCTTTTTTCTTTTTTTTTACTGCTTTTCTCAATGCATTTTTATTATTTAAACACTGGCCTCTCAGTGAAAAGCACACAGGACTGACCACAAGCTCTCAACTACTCAGCCTGTGGAATCCATTCACTGCATTAACCCAGCATAGGCTGAAATAGAAAAGTAGCAAACTTCTCATCCACTCAGCTGTGGTTTTCTTGCGGTTTTCCTTGGGATACCAAGAAATTCCATTTTGTCTCTGTACTTTTTATTACCAAGCAAAATTATTTGCCATTATCTTTTATTCAATTATTTCCTGTACTTATTTTTCTCTCTTCTTTGTCTTCCCTTCTAGGCAAATCTAATTGAAATTTGGTAGGCCTACTTTCTCTTATTAAGTTACTGTAAAAATAAAACACAGCTTAATAAAAATATCCAATTAAGTGTCAGCAAAGTAAATTTAATAATTCTGTTTAATTTACACCTTAGAGTAGATTAAAGTGTTTTATGCTTTCAGTATAACAGGAGATTTCCTTTAGATGCCAAGAAGAAAACAAAGAAAAAGTAGGGCTTTGAGGAACTAAATTCTGCAGTGAGCACATCTTCCTTTTTTTGTGTTTCTTCATAAATAGCCATATATATGACAGGTGTCTTTAATGAAAAGTTGTGTTGAATGGTTTGGATGTTTTTTAGTATGGTCCTGGTATTTGCTTTTACTGAACAAGTAGGTTGAAATAAGGTCATAGGAATCTAGCTATTATTTTGTCATGCAAAACTGTCACTAAATAGGGCTTCTACAAAAGCGGCTTGTACATATAGCACCAACTTGGGAAAAGTAAGCTGCTTTTCAAATCTTTTTCTCCATATCTGAGACACAGGTAATACTCTATAGAAATAACACAACTTTTTGTAAGCAATTTGGTACAGAATCTACTTAGACATCAGATTAAGAAAATTTTGCATGTGCAGTTGAAATCAGAGGAATGTAGCTACCTGCCAGAGACCCCTATGGAGACTGATTCCTGATTCCAGTTAATTCCAAAGTCATCTTTATATTAATGAACAAAGAATTGCACAGTCTTCAGAAAGGACTCAGATTCTTTTCAGAGTTTCTTGCAAGGATAAGGCCAATTTGGCACAGGAGAATAATAAAACATCAAAGTGAATTGAGTGCAAGTTGACAAAGGAGACAAAGTAGCAGACCTGGCAAATGAAGAATGTGTTTTTCCCTGGGTATGGTGAGGTAGTGGGGATACCAGACCATGGTCAAATGTGTTTTAACTTTTACTTCAAGGTCCTTGAGAATCTTCAGCATGAGATATCAGCTTCTATCCAGCCCTGAAATGTGAGCCAAGGTGATGCTCAGGGTCCAAATCATGGTGCTTCAGGGGGTGAAGGCCACAGAAAGAGCTGGTCTGCAGCTTGTCACCTACATTTCTGAAGCACGTTTAAGGTCAGATAGTTAGATAAAGTATCTGTACACATCTTGATCATCCTTGCAGATAGTCACATCACATTCTCTAATCAGGGAAAGGAAAACCAGCAAAAGTCTCACAGAACACTACTTTCCAATGGAGTGAATGATGGAAAATAAAAGCCTTTCAATCAATAGAAAAAAAAATTGCAGGAAATTATTTCAAAACATATGTCTAGCAGCACCTTCTGAGAGCTTTCAGATAACTCCAGGACTCAGTTACAGGTGAATTTGCTAATTACCAAATACAGTGGGGGCCTAGCTTTACAATCTGTGTTTCAAGATCCAGGCTTGCTTAACAGAAGAAACTGTTGCCTGTTCTACCAAAATGGGAATCCAGTGAAAATCCAATAATACTATAAAAGCTTCAACAACACTTTCATGGACTTATTGTAACAATGCATCTCATTAAAGAGCTAAGATGAAAAATAATCTATTCCAGGCAAGTCCCTAATCTTAAAATATAAATCCATTGTGTTACAGAAGAGTAAAGCAAGTTTAATCTAAATTTTTTCTCTAATAAATCTGGGGAAGTTGGTTAATAATTTGTCATATACACTTTAAAAGCAGTGGTAACATCCCCTGATAGACTGCTGCTCTGAAATAATTTTCTGAAAGAGCTGGGGAGGCATATGCATGAATTCGAAGATGTATGTGACTACTCTCTCTGTGAGGTACAGAGAGAATTTAGATCCACCTTTTCGTCAGGTGATCTGATAATCTGGTTACAAAGCTGAAATATGCCAGTAGAGACCTTAAGAATCAGATTCTGAAGCAGAGAATTACATTGTACTTGAAATTCTTTGTATTGACCTGAGACAAGGAATACAGGATTTACAACAGAGGAATGCTCCTATCCCTCTTTACCATATGAGGATCCTAAATTTTCCCTTTCATCATTCTGCTCACTGGTGTCTGTCAGAGTGTAAAGCAATGGTGATTCATTTCTTGAGCTCCCAAGTAGTTATAAAGTAAAATAGTTTCCAGGCACTGGGGACTTTTTTTTTTCAGAAGTAATTTCTCCAGTAATATAGAAATAATTTTTCTGATAACACAGAAATCTCTGGGGGAAAAATAGATAAATGTTCTGGACTATAAATAAAAATACAAATCAGGCTTATATAGGAAATGTTCTCTCAATTCAAGCAACACATTTAAAGTACATTTACTGGAAATACACAGCAGAGTTTCATATAGTTGCAGTTGTTTGGATTGGTAGTCTTATGATTAAAAAACTCATTTTGCTGTGTTTATGGCATTTTAAAAGATATAACTGTCTCATTATTTGATGTTGAAAATTTAACTCCAGACTGAGCAGTCATCTCATCCAGAATTCACATACTTTGTGGGAAATGCAGCCAATACTAAAGGACACCACAGGTCACAACATTTCTAAACTGACCTTTGGAAACGGTAATTTTTTTTCTTGCAATGAGATGATATTCAGAATTTCCTGGCTCATTTGAAGGAAATTTGCATGGTGTGTATGCAAGCATTAACGCTGAACTAAGTTCTGTTTTCTTAATTCTGTAGTCAGGGAATAGATACCACTGAGTCTCAGTGGAAATGGGATATGACAATTTTCATCTGGTGGAGTTATAAACAGTATTGTTGAAGGAAACAGATCTCTCAAGAAGACAAAGAGTGGGAAATGTAGCTGGCTTTGGCTTAAGCCCTGGCCATAAAGAGGGCTGTTTCCTCTGAAGGGCTGTATGTACCCCCTTGGTTACAAGCAGGCAGTAACTGCCTGTTTAAGACTGGAGAAAAGTTTGTTAGTCCACAAGGCAACCATCAGCAAGGGCTGAGTATTTAAGTGAAGGGATGGTGGGCATAAAAATGGCCCACCAGCCCTTCATTTCCTGTAGCTAGGCATGCCTTTCTGGAAATGTTAAATTTGCTTTTCCTTTCTTCTCAGTTCTAGGGAAGGGGACTGCATTAGAGAGGGGGGAAGATGCCTGAAAAAAAAAAATGAAACCTATGAAGAGACAGCTGAAATCAGTTTTCTGCACTAGCCTTTGATTAGCTGTTCCTCAGCTTTAAACCCCTGAAGCAAAAGGAACTAAAAACCCCAGCCATAAACAATGAACACTTTGAATTAGCTTCTCTTCATATGTCATGCAAGAGGAGAGGAGTGGCGTGCCCGCAGTGAATAGCCACAGAGAAGGTCAGCTGGAATCTGCAACAAAATCCAAGGGTGGAAACTAACAGCTAAAAGCATCTTCGGGACAATTTAGGAAAGCTGCATAAAAGTCGAGAGGTCTGTTAATTAAGCAAGTAAAACACTTGTTAATGCAGCAGAACAGCCACAGTGTAAACCCACCTGAAAACACGGTGGTGGTGGCGGCTCTGAGCCCTGTCCCTGTGCAGCCCAACACTTCTGCACCATTTCCTTCAATGTTCAGCCTCCCCCAAGATGAGCCTTGCTGCTCAGGGATGCGAGGAGACAACAATCTAGAGGAAAGTAAATATATCTAATACAGGAAATTCAACCCATCCACTAGGAGATTTTATTCCTTGAAACATCAGTGAAGCCTCGAAACATCAGTGAAGCCTCAAAACACCAGGAGATTATCTGCTTCAACTAGGAATGAAAAAAAAAAGACCAAAAAGATCTGATTAGCTGATAATATACTATTCATTCTGAAGAACCCATTAACACTGAAATCATTGTCTTCTGACAGATATTCAAACAGGCCTGTAAATATCCAAGTGGACTTTGCACTGAGTGTGTTTATTTAAACAAAAAATCCAGGCAGAGGCTTTCAAGAGAGCCAGTGGAGGCTTCTTTTTTAAGAAAAAAAAGGAAACATCTACACCACGATGGTAAAAGAAGAGTTTAAAGACAAAAACCAGACATATCTTAGGAAAAATTAATTAATTTTATTCCCACTTGTTCATGGGAACTGGGTATTATGGTTGAATTTTTATAAGGATGAATTACAAGACAAGTGATTTTTTTTTTTACCATTTTGAATCGTTACTTCCCCATTATTTTTCCCTGAAGTTTTTTATTTCTGATTTTATTTCAGTTGATAATTTATATTACAGGTATTACAGACAATTTGGTGCCCCAGAGAGATTTCTTAACACCAGTGATTATCACTAAAAGCAATAACTTCTACAGGGGCCCTTTTAACATAAATTTCTTTAAACTATAAAGGAGAAAAGTATGAAATGGAGAGATTTTAGAAGTTGCCCAGGAGATGTTAGCAGTATCAAATTCTGGGACTACAGAGGGCAAGTGTTTAAAAACCAGCAATAATTTCACCTAGGAAGCAGTATTTACCTGTACAAAAATCTTCCCACAACATCTTCATTTACAACATATCCTGTAACATTAGCATAACTAAAGCTAATGTCAAACTAACAATAAAGAAAAATCCAGGGCACATGACAAAAAAAAGCCTGCTCCTAGCTCTTCATCACTAAACGAGCTTGCACAGTTTTGCTCATTTTTCTTTTTACCATCTAAAAACTAACATCATGTTGCTTCTTGATATTAAAATGAATAAATTATCCTTAGGGTCTTTAAATTTTATGGAGAAAAGATTCTCTTGCATTTTTTTCTCATATGGTATTCTACATAATGGGAATCCATATTTAAATTTATCAATTTTAAATTTACCCCTTTTTAAAAATCAGAAAGAAAATCCCAAATTGCTTTGGATTTTCTGTCTGCTCCTTAGCCATTATGCTCTCACCACATTCCAGGAACAAAGAGTCTTTCATAGGCTGCAGACTTGCATACATCAGGATGAATTATTTTTTTTAATGTAATTCCTCAAGCAAGAACGAAAATGTATGTAAAAGTGAAGTTGCTCATTTAGCCAAAGAAGTGCTCAGAAAATGTTTAGATGACTATAAATAGATGTGCACTTTCATAGATCATAGGATCATCAAAGAATCGTAGAATGATTTGGGTTGAAAGGGACCTTAAAGATCGTCTTGTTCCAACCCCCTGCCATGGACAGGGACACCTCCCACTTGATCTGGTTGCTCAGAGCCCCATCCAGCCTGGCCTTGAAAACTTCCAGGGATGGGGCATGCAAAGCTTCTCTGGGCAACCTGTGCCAGTGCCTCAACACCCTCAGAGTAAAGCATTCTTTCCTAATATCTAATCTAAACCTATCCTCTTTCATTTTAAAGCCATTCACCCTTATCCTGTCACTACATGCCCTTGTGAAAAGTCCAACAAGTTGCAAAAGCTTTTTATGCAGCTGCCCTTCTCCCTGTGCATGCACATGTTTCAGAAACTTGTCTCCAAAGGTTTCTTTGTTTCTTAAGAGCTTGTTGCTAAAGGGATGTTGGCAAGTATAGACCATTTACCTTCAGGTATGAAGGAGGAAATAGGTATTCAGTGTTTGTGCTTACAAGGTTGTCAATGGAAAACCTGGATGTACAAGGACACTTGTTTATTCACTGATAATAGATTTTTTTGTCAGCCCTGAAACTTTTTGAATGATGGAATTTTTCTGTTAAACAAACCAAACAAACAAACTGCTACAGAACAATATAGTAGATGTTTCCCTATTTTCTTTCACACATGCCGTTGATTTCAGTGCCACATGTAAGAAATAACTACAATGCCAGTGTTATAAAATTAATATGACCATGGAAAATGTGCACGAGACACAGTAGCTACTGTATTTTCCCAGTATGTTCTGCATTATCAGGTTGAAGCAGTTATAAATCCATGTTTCAGTTACCCAATTTCAGCCACATTAAGTTCGTATTTTTCAGTCCAGAGTTTTGACCCAGGACAATTTAGGGGAGAATGTTTTCTGGTTTAGTTTTTCAGTGATTTTCAAGAGTTACCTTAAAATGTCCTAGTGATTTTCTCTTTAAACAGCTCCTATGTTTCTGGCTGTGAGACTGTACTTTGGCAGGATGATTACTCTGTCCATGATGCACCAGAGGAAATAAAGCTGATCTGGAGAGTAGTGAGGATGGGAGAAATGGGATGGTGGATGGGGAATGGAAAAAGAATGCATGGGTGGCTGGCATGAGGATGGTGGAAGTGGTAGTTTTTCTGTAAGGCTGGATATCAAAGTGTCTTAGAATGGAGAACATTAAAACTGGAGGAGAAACTGCAGGAGGAAAAAATTGAGAAGGGGACAGCAAGGGGGAAGGGGTAAAGAACAGAAAAGGAATGATGCTCTGGGGGAAGGTGAAGGTGGCAGAACAAAACACAGAGAGCACACTGATATGAGACTGGGAGCACTAGGGAGAAAATTTAGATGGCAGGCCTGGAAGGATTGGCTGGGTAAGAAAAATTATACTGGCAGCTGGAAAAAATGGAGAGGAAGATACAAGGAGAGGCTTGGCAAAGAAACATATGGGCAGAAAAAGATAAAGCAGAAGGTCAGACCTGGGGCTGGAAAGAAATCTCAGAAGAACCAATGCCTCATTGGAAAAACAATAAATAGCTGCCTTGTTAAAGAAATCTTTTTTCAAGTGAAGTGTTCAAAAGATAGAAGTTTCAGATTAAGGCTGCCTGTGCAACCCTAGCTCAACCTTATTTGGGGTATTTTTTTCACAACTCTCACTCAGATTAGCAACTCTTGCTTTTCATGGCACTTCATCATAACAATTAAATAAAATTATTAGCCTTGTGTAACAAAGAAAACAAAAAGAAGATATAATGTTGGTGAAAACATTTTTTCAAAGTGTAAAAGTAACAGAGAAACAGAGATAAGAGAGTTCATTGCAAAGAAAATTCTACAGTATACTCTGGGTATGTGTATTAATAACCTCATGCTTTTTTGAAAATTATAGATAATGTAATGTAATATAATAACTAGGAAAAATTGTATCAAACAGCAAATAAAGAAGCAGCATACTGTAAGGAAGGAAGGAAGAAACTTAATGCAGATGCATCTATTTAAGTGCAAAATGTAACTGTAGTATATGTTGGATGTAGGAAAACAAAAGATATTGGAGATCGAGGAAAATTAAAGAGGCTACAGAAAAGTATGGACAAAATATTTAAGAGTAGTTTTAAGGTTTCAGATTTGCACCAACAGCCTGTATATTGGGATTCTCGGGATTCAGGCCCACTGTACAGTCTGAATCAAAAATCCAGCCAGGAGATCCTAATATGAAATAGAAAGGCCGGCAGTTGTGGGGAGTATGAACAGGGAACACTGAGGAGAAGAAGGTGTATTTAAAGTTTTCTACTATTGCTCCCAGTCAGGTTCACTATGCTTGTCCTCACAGTGCAGAAAAGAAATGTGGATGGTACCAACAGTGCTATTTACTCCTATAAATGCAACAAAACTCTTCAACTAGGATTCAGCCCAGATAATAATGCTGGAAGGCAGCCTATTCCAATAAAAAGAAAACAGAGGAATTTCTGAAATAGTCTGCCCTATTTCTCAGAAACTTTTAAAACCTTCTAAATCCTATTGTCAGTGGTGACTGAAGTTCCCTTTCCCATGACATTCTCTCAAAGTGTGCTGATAGCAAGACTTTGGAGAATGAATGGGGTTTAACATCGAGTCTTCCCTTATCAAGAAGCCACGAAAAAAAAAAGCAGAAAAGATGTAGTGAAATGTCATCCTCTCTTTTAATCAAGTGCTTTTTTCACCTTCTCTGATTTAATGACAAAATACTCCATTTAAGGGTCGCTATTGTTAAAGTGTTACAGTCAGAGAACAATATTTAGTGTCCATTGAATTCTTTTGATGCCCCCTGCAGGCCATGCTGGATAGGAAGCCCGAATCCTCCCTGGCAAAATCCTGGAGGTAATATCAAAATACCTATTTTATTAAGAAAAACAGCTGCTACCAGTTTAGGTTGCCTCATGAACTTACTGACACGCAGTCCTTCCTGTTCCGACATGCACAAGCAAAATGTTAAACAGTTCTAGATTCCTTCACGCTGACCTAAATAGGCAGAGTAACGAATGCTGGAAGAGCAGCACAGCACAGAGATGTGCAAGGCCAGATATGGGGGGAAAATTGGAGACGCCTGTGGTACGTGAGGCTTGGAGGAGTCTGCCCCATCCCTGTGGGGACCTGCAACTTCTCTGTTTTCTATCCTAGAGATACCAATCTCTCATCAAGTGCTCTTGCCTCCTGGTGATAGCGACTCCTGGAGAGGAATAAACTTCTGGAATTAGTCAATAGCACAGCTAAGGTGGAGTCAGTCACCTTCCAGAAGCTGAGGGTTTCCCAATAGGGTGGCTTCTCTGTACCAAACACCCTCCAAGACTTCATAGTATCTGTCTGAGGGTCTTGCTAGGCTCTCTTCTCCAATTTGGTGCAGGTTAAGGATCCTTGGGGACAAACGTGAAAAAACTACACTAGCTGGTTATTTTTAATTTCTTTCCTTTTTAACCTTGGAGACGACACATTTTGTACGTTTCTCATAAGGGATCTGTTTTGCTAGCAGTCTGGATGAAATGTGCAACTTCTGTGCTCAGGAGGAGAGAAAAATTGTAATCACACATCGTTAAATGAATCAGCCCACTACCCTAGCAGCATGTAACAGGATACAGTGTGCCATGAAAACCTGCTTTTAAAAGTTAAAATGACACTTTCTTCAAAAATCAGGATCAATCACTTGGGGGTTTTGGGGGTCTTTTTGGTTTTTTGAGGTTTTTTTGGGGTTGGTGGTTTTTTTGCGAAAAGATACATAAGATGTGGAAAGCATGAGGCAAATATGGTGAGATAATTCCCAGATAAATAAATATTAAGGGTATAGATTAAAGAAGAAATAGAAAACAGAAATTTCTAAAGCATGTTTGTGAGATGACTTGCAGGGAAGTGAAAAATACTGAGAATAGATAATTAGCAATGGGAAATTAGCACAAAAGAATGTAAGGTTCTCATAACCTTTTGTTCCTTCTGTCATCTGTTTTTCAGGGAAAAGAAAAGCCCTCTGAGACAGGTAGTCAAAGTTTGATAGACGCACACAAGCTGATCTGGGATCATTTTGGACTTCTTAAATCAACCTACAGCAGTTTGGAGCCAACATTCAGCCAGTGAGAATAACATGGGTAGGAAAGAAAGGACACAAGGTGCAAGCAAGTCTCTCCAGAGGAATCGCTGCTATTTTCTAGTTTTCGTTACACAGATGTTAACTCTGAGCTATTCTGTGTGCTTGTTTGATAGCTAGTGTCTAAGGTACATTGCTTTTCTTCTGAAATGTCATCTTCCTATTGTGAACAGTGAAATAACTGCCATGCTGAGGTTTTGGGGGTGGGTTGTTTGTTTTGCAGGGTTTATCTCTGCCAGCCTCTTGCAGGATAACTCTGCCTTGGCAGAGAGCACTCAGAAGAGATTGCTGTTTCAAGTCTTGCTTACTTTAGGGAAACTAGAATAACTTTTCACTTTTATTCCTTGGAGGCGACCAACCAAACTTTATTTCCTTCCCAAAGAATGAGAGGAAATTAAAACAAGTGTTTAAAAGGAGTGGAGTATATGCTTAAAAGGTTTGTGAGAGTCAGTTTTAGTTAAAACATGCACACACACACACACACACACACAGAGAATTATTGTGGTAAAGTTTTCAAGGCATCAAATATGACTCATACACTGAAAATTCAATGCATTTACAATTTAAAGCACTTCTTTGTACACAACATAATTCACCTGAAGACTCGCTCTGATTTATTCTGCTAACTGAGGTGGCTGTGCTGATTCTGACCACAAAAGAAGTGGCTGGGTGAGGAAAAGCCCTGGCTTAGGCAGATAGTAGTGGGGAATTGTTCAGCTGGACAGAGTGTCAATGGGAAGACACAGGCCATTAAGTTAGTGAGTATGTCATTACAAGGCATAAACTGATGGACAGAGATTTTTTACACACAATGAATGGAAAGAGGGGAATAAGAGGGGGATGGGCCAACATTGTGTATCCTATTCCCTGAGCAAATATTACCTATCATCTGGGCATCCACAGTTCCAGAAGCTGATCCTTTCTTTACAGGCTGCTAAAGAAATGGAGAATAGGGGATAGCCACACCATCAGCACCTTAATTTAGGGTAAGTGTCACAAAGACTTTGGTTCCCACTCCCATCTGTAGGATGCCCAGCCCACAGTGCAGTGCAAATTCCACAGTGGGCTCTTGGGGGAGTGAAGAGGGAAAGTCATTCAGCTTAATAATAATCTTGTTTCTTCTGTCATCAGGCATTTAATTTGAATTAATTTCTTAGGATCCTGGCTTCTGTTAGGTATTTAGAAGTAATTTGGAAAATGTAAGCTCTTTTTAATTTGTTGCAAGAGAGAATAAAACAAAAAACCTATATTTGGAGATTGTAAATCTCATGATTTTGTTTTCCAAATTTTGAGAACATTTTCATAGCAGAGTCCTATGTTTCCAAGAACTCCTTTAAAAATTAGTTATTTAACAGCACGTTTAGTAATATTTTAAGGCCCAGCACAGTAATTAACTCTGCTGTTGTCGTATGAGCAGTACATTAGGCCATGTCATTGCAGTCCCAGTCCCATTTCATCCCTTGCTTTGATTCTTAAACTCCTGCAGCTTCAGAAATTGGCAGTGATGGGGAGCTCCAGATCCCTAGTGAAGGTGAGGCAAGGAGTCTATAAAATAGTTTTAACTGTGCTGCCATTTTCAAAAGAAAGGGTAAGCAAGAGCAGCTGTTCTGGGTGTCCTCTGGGTGGCTTGCAGTCCATTATCTCTCTGAGCAAAGACTGCTGCTGACTCCTAAGGTACCATGAAAGCTCAGCAAAGCCAGGAGAGCTGTTGTTTTAGACACTGTTATTTAATCATCCAAGGTAGGAAAATGCATCACAGATCTGAGACAAGAATCTGCTGCTGTGCTTACTTTGCTTTGCCTAATGGTCTATCATGTTATTCTATTTTATCTCCATCTCAAGATGGTATGAGGAATCCTCTAGGCACCCTTTATCTAATACCTTCTGCAGAACAAATTGCTTTCACTTCTTTAAGTTGTTCTCACTTTCACTGTGATACAGCAGAGGAAAAGAAAGTTTCTGATGATTTACAACAAGAAATAGATAATATGCCCTCCTGGCAACACTGAAGGAGAAGCAGAAAATTTTCATAAACACATTTCTAAAGGGGAAGATTGCAAACTCTACATTGCAACTTCAGCAAAGCCCCTCTACAGAATTTGCATTTATGTCCATAAACTGTTGCTGTTTGGGATTGTGCAGCTCTCAGGTAGAGATCTAAGGCTGCTTTTCCATGATAACACAAGCTAGTTCTGAATTTTAAAAACGGCACTTCTAATAGGTTGATGCCATGATTTCCAAGCAATGGGAAATGAGAAGAAGAAAAAATCAGCAAAGACTAAGAAGGGTAGAGCAGCTGGAAAATTGCCTGATGGAAAAGGATCTGGGGATGCTGGTTGGCAGCACCTGAACACGAGCCACTGTGTGCCCAGGTGGCCAAGAAGGCCAAAGGCATCCTGGCTTGCATCAGGACCAGTGTGGCCAGCAGGAACTGGGTACTGATTGTCCCCCTGTACTCGGCACTGGTGAGGCTGTGGCTCAAATCCTGCATTCAGTTTTGGGCCCCTAACTAGAAGAAAGACTTTGAAGTGCTGGAGAGTGTCCAGAGAAGGGCTACAGAGCTGGGGAAGGGTCTGGAGCACAAGCCTTATGGACAGCAGCTGAGGGGACTGGGGGTGTTAAGCTGGAGAAAAGAAGGCTCAGGGGGTATCTTCTCACTCTCTACAGCTACTTGAAAGGAGGTTGTGGCAAGGTGGGGCTTGGTCTTTTCTCCCAGGAAACAAATGACAGGACAACAGGAAATGGCCTTAATAGATTGGATATTAGGAAAAATTTCTTCATGGAATGGGTTGTCTAGCATTGGAACAGGCTGCCCAGGGAAGTGGCAGAATTATCATACCTGAAGGTATTTAAAAGATGTGTAGATGTGGCACTTTGGGACACGGTTTAGTGGTGGAATTGACAGTGCTGGGTTAATGGTTGGACTCAATGATCTTAAAGATCTTTTCTAACCTAAATGATTCTTTGATTCAATGACTCAAGCTATTTAGGTCAGAGGTCTTTTTCTTCTGTGCATACAATATACAGTGTCCTACAAAGCACTGCTCAGGAGCTTGAGACTATGGGAAGAATACTGAAGGAAGATTTTAGCTAGATAAAATCTCCCAGGAAAAGCCTCATGGACTTGGTAGCAAAAACATTTTTCAAATGCATGTTGGTTTCAAAGGAATATTCGCCTAGTACAGCAAAATAAGCTCCATCATTTTGACACTATCGAAGTAAAGGGAAAGAATCCCTAATTGTAAACATAGTTTCATCTAAACCTGAAACAGTTTTTCTAACTGTTGAAGAACTTCCAGCAAATGAAAGAAAACATATATTTTATGGAGTTTGGCTTAAGATGTTATTTCAACAAAGAATAGATGGTAAACCTTCCTTGAGGCTTTCTGACATTTTGCAAATGAAAAAAAGACAGGATTTTTCTAAGTTCATTTATATTTCTATAAGGATTAAAATAGAACAATATAACAAAAGGATGTCAGGCCCTGTAGAAGGTTCAGCATTTTCACAGCTCAGGGTTTGGGAAAAGGTAGTCCACAGATGGATGTAGTTCCACAACACCACATGCTCGTATCTGGCAATAAAAACTGAAACCTGCTGTTCATTTGAAGACAGGATCTGTGGCGAGGTACAGCTGTTTGTTTGAGCTACAACACTGAAAAATAAACCAGTGAACCAACAGCACAAGCTTGCACCCACATACTAAACATTCAAGGCTTTAATTGCATTTGTAACACAGACCAGAAAATATGCTACAGGAGGGCTGGAACAAAAAACAGCTTCTGTGAGTAAGAGAAAACAGACGTGTGTGCTAATTCAAACAGCCGAGAAAACTGTGTGAGGTTGGAGAATATGGGAAGAAAGGTAGCAACAGCCTGAAAATAATATTAATATGGCTCTGTGAATAACTGATAATCTTCTGGACATTGTCTGAGTCCTAGGGAGAGAGACAAGGAAAAGGTATTTTTTATTGCTGAAACGAAAATCTGAAAGAACTATTTGGTTAGCAAGATCACTTGGTGGTTTTGGACACAAGATAATCCATTCAGCCTCAACCATTTTGAAACTGAGTCAAGAGAAACAATCTAAAGAAAGAGTTGGAGTCAGAAATTTGCTTGGGCTGTTTAAATGACTCATTAGCTAGAACTCTCAGCCAGCAGAAGAGATTGCCAGATTTTATTGATTCTCCCACTTTCAGAGGATGAAATTAGTACCTCTTGTTCTCCAGGAGAGATCTGTTCTGATTTTCCTGTCTGTATGAAAGGGCTGCAACAGGCAGCTCTATGCTCTAAAATAGTTTACCAGACAGTGTTTGAGTAAGAAAACAGAAGTTAAAGTGTTCTTTCTCAAGTCCATGGAGCAAAGAGACATCCCAAGGAAAACAAAGAAATAGAAAAGCTTCTGCACTAATCTATAACTCCAGTTTACTTAAAATCTTCACAAATTTACAAAATATTGTAGATGAGACTCATTCCTACAAAGGCTGAAGTGTATTACAACCAAAGCTGTTTCCTTCATGTCGCTCTTTATAGATTATGCTATAAGCCTAAACAGGTCAGACAAGGGCCTTGGTTAATCAGTGGATTAATTTGGGTTCAGCAATTATGTTGGGAGAGAGATGTTCTCTGTTTCATAAGCTATTGCAGTATCCATTTGGACAGTAAAGGCTGTAAAGGAGTAAGCTGGTGGTTACACCCACAGATATTTCTCAATCATAAAGGGAGTATAAGCTTATATGGTTCCATTGATCTGCCTTTCCATTTTTTTTTTGCCTCAAAGAAAACATTGCAGGAAAAAGCAGTTTAATTGCAACCTCCCTAAAATCTGAGAAAAAGATAAAGTTTGCTTCTGTATCTGGATTAGTGGAAGTGATTCATTTGAAGATGATACTGTCTGTTCAGCAAGCATTGTTCACTCCCTGATTTCTTTATAAGGCAGGAATCAATGCTCCATTCACCAGGTACAAAACATTACAATTTAACTTGTGAGCATATTCTGATTTCCTGACATCACCACTCCCCAGACTCCTCTGAAAAGTTAGTTCATGCAAATCAGCCCTGTCCTTCACCACTGGCTTAATGCTAATTGCACAGGCCGTGGGAAGAAAACACTTAAGTGCAAATCCTTGTGCTAGCGCTTCTTGCAGCACATCAGCAAGAAAACAAGGCTGGGAATCAGTTTTCCTGGAATTTCAGACACACGTGAAACCTTAAAGAAATACCCACTTTCTCACTAAGGTTCTCAGACTAGTTAAGCTGACCCACTGCTCTCGCAAAAAGCCTACTTCTGAACAATTAATGCCCATTTGAAAATTAACTGATATTAAAGGAATTTGACAGCAATAGCAACCTGCTGTGTTCCTCTTGACCACAGTCCAAAGACATACCCTCTGGTTAATGTGATCCGTAAGACATCATTATCTC
The DNA here is from genome assembly GCA_013399915.1 of Illadopsis cleaveri. Lineage (NCBI taxonomy): Eukaryota > Metazoa > Chordata > Aves > Passeriformes > Timaliidae > Illadopsis > Illadopsis cleaveri. The sequence goes on from VXBB01021497.1 coordinate 976,146, forward strand.
ACAGCCGTACTGCAGAACCATTAGTCTACATTGTTGCCTCTCTCCTGGAGTAGCTGCAGGTGATATGAATGAATACTACCAGTTAATATCAGTTATTATGATCTCATAACAAAATCATACATGGAAGGGTGAGTGTTGGGATTTTTTAACCCAATCACTTACTTCCACATTATTGTAGAACAATAAAGTCATTTTATTGCAAAAATAGGTGCTAAAATTCCTAGGGGATTTAATCTCTTTTCGGATGCTGAAGAAAGTGCAACTGTGCAATAAAAAGATTGGTTTTTTCTTCTAATAAATCCATGTAAAAACACACTCTATGACAGAGTCAAGTATTTAGCATTCTAGGCCAGACTCCTCAAATCAGAGCAGCTACTTGCTACTCTGCTGCCTGGGTAATCTATTAAGCAGTCTTAATCCGACAAATGAAGGGCAACGGCTTTTTAGTAATGGGCTTCTTATTTTCTTGGGAAGCCTGCAAAGGGGCTCTGAGCACTGTCACAGTGCTCATCACAGTCCAGAGGAAGGCATGGAGCTCTCCCTCCCTGGGCTCATTGCAGCTGGGTGTGCAGGACAAGGGCAGCAGGTCTGGCAGAGCTGTGCGTCCCATGAGCTGGGAGCAGTGTGCTGCATCACTGAGCTACACACCAGGATCCAGCTATGGATCTTCACTGTGGCTTGGCTCCCAGGAACACCAAACTAGCAGCGTAACTTTCTTGCACCAGCAAGGCTAAAATTCATTTATCCTGCTGATTTCAGCTAGGGTGTTAGTCACTCTGCCAGGACTGTTGCCAACCCTCAGGCATTCTCCTGTAGGATTTTCCCCAGGGCTGAGTTTTAGACTGTGTGTATGTTGGTCTAGTGCTTATTTTTGTTCTTTTAAGCATTTTTAAAATTCCTCCCGAGCTCAGCATGGTGATATCTGATGAAAAGCAGGTAGTTAGGAGGCTATTTAAAGGCCCCTTGCCTAGGTGGGCTGTGCTGCTATCATTCTTCTGCAAGTAAAGGAGATGGGTCAGAAAATAATGCAAACACTTTTGCAGCAGTATGAGAAGCATATTTGTTCCACTCACAAAAAAATCAATCAATCTTTAGCAAATAGACCACCCATCACTGTGAGTATTTCAATGGATTTCAAGAAGAGAACAGTTAGCAGGAAGGCTCCAGTCTTAAAAACACAAATTAGAGACTAGACAACCAGGGTGACCCAGGGCCACTTCTGATATAAAATGCCAGTAAGCCACTTCTTGAATATTCTCTATTTCATCCACATCCTGAAGTGTTTCAGTCATCACTCTGCATTTTCCTGGGTGCAACAATCTGAAAAACCCGGGATGCTTTTTTTCATGGCCTCTGGTTTTTTGGAGGCTGGGGTGGATGGGAGGCTTTCATATCCACACCTGTGGAAGGACTAACTGAAAACCCAGGAGCACACAGAGTAATAAATGAATGCACAAAATCAAAAATCAGCTGCAGTACCTTGTTGGATCAACACAATTTATACAGCTCCTTTCTTTTAATTTATTTGACCCCTGCTGCAACCTTTTGACTTTAAAAAAAAAAAGAGTTGAAGCAAGGTGTTTCTGCTGAAGATGTTAATTTTTTTTTGAAGTGAAGGCCCTAAAACAAAGTTAGCGAAACAAGTGGAATTCATATAAAAATAGGAGCCTTTGATTCAACACTCTGCCTAAAGACAAGCTTTCTGACATGGGCAAAATGTGTGTCTAATGTGTCAGCTGGATATTTTTCCAGCGTGGTGTTCATGGATTGCCTGTGTTTTAGCCATCTGGTGAGCACATTAATTCCCTCAGAAAAGGGAGAGGCAGCGGCAGAGATTTGCGCAGTTTACATTTCGGCTTCACACCCAACTGTGAGGTCGCAGCACCGCGCCCTGGGAGCAGCGTTTGGCAGCAGCCACCAGCACGTCGGAGGAGACCAGACACAGCCCTCGCACTCACAGGGACCACATTTCTTCCTCTCTTGGCAATTGACACAGATTTCTGGGAGCACAAACACGACGAGAATAACCCTGAGCAGACTGTCTGTGGGAGGTGCCATCAAGGTTCTTGGAAGTGCTACCACAGTGCACCAACATGTCCCAGTCTCATTCAATCACTGTTTTCACAACATAGCAGGAGCAAGACACAGGAAATTGTGTCAAAGGAGTAACAGCGTGGGGAGGACACTAAAACCTACTCTAACACTGGTTAGGGAAAACTAACACAAATAAAAGCTGGCAGGCTGTAACCAGCAGAGTGGAAGACCTGCATTCAGAAAACAGGCAGGAAAGGTGTGAGGGAACATAACTTCCTTTTATAATTGTTGGTTCTCCTACTTTGGCGCAAAACAAAAGCACGCAGATTTTATCCTCTGACTGACTCCAGGTCACTGGAACAAAACACTTCCTTTAATTTTAAGCACAACTGCTAAACAGAATTTTTCTACTTCTACAAGAGGTAATGGTAGGTAAACTTTCCCCTCACCAGCTCTGAGGTGCTCTCAGAGGAATTTATCAGTTCGTGTGGCTGCGAATGATGCAGTCTCAGTCTCCTTTTGACAATGGATATTTCTGTCCTCCTTTGAAAATTTCATTTAAAGCTTTGCGTGAGGCAGAATGGTCAATCCCCTAGTTACTGTCATCCATGTTTCCCCATTCTCTTCCACTGTTGCAGGTTAGAATGTTTAGCAGGTTGAGCCAGTTCAGGTATAAATCATAGAAGGATCAATTAAGTGACTTCAGGGGAAAAAAAAAAAAAAGGATCTTTCCTATTGCCATCAAGTAACATGGAAATGCTCTGAAGTTTCACTGGGTTTCAAGTTACAGTTTTGAAAAAATTATAAAATTCCTTCAGCAGAAGTCTTCCAGATGAGTGCAAACCAAAATATTGTTAAGATAACAGGGAATAGACATTGGGCATGGACTCTATGCACAAGCCTTTGTATTTTCAAAGCCTTACACTTACAGTTGGTTATTTTCACTGTTGTTTTTGTGATTGTACAGAGGATACAGGAAGACAATGCTGAGTGATATGTTTCATGAGCACTTCTGCAAAGGTGAATAGAATAAGAACTTGGACTCTAAAACTGCTCTAACTTTACAGCAAATCTCAAGACAAGGACAAGCCATGACACTTACATCAAAGCTGTTTCTCAGGAAGCAAATAAAAGCAAAGATCTTGCAAGAAGCTGGTTTAAGTAACTTGAGATTTTCTGTATCTTTTACCTACAAATAACCAGTTCACTGAGGAGTCCTTGGTTTTTCATATGAATGACAGACTATTAACTTTTAAAATGAAAGTTCTGTCGAGAGTGGATGTGAAACAATGAAAAATGGGAAGGCATGCTGCACTGCCATCAGTTCACAGCTCTGACATAAATGCTATTTTATTCACTTCCATCCACAAACCTAAATAATACAAAGGATACAGCTTACAGAAACTAAATTTCTATATAATTAAATCCACAACTGTGGAATTTGACACTGCACTCAAAACCAATTTATTTCATTTATTTTTCTGGGCAAAACCAGAGTATGAAATTTCATCGTATATGTTTGCTCCTGCAAAAGTACTACTATAATTAAAGAAAGATCTTGTGGTTAAGACATGACTAAAAGACAGCAGTGACAGGGGCTGTGTACAGCTGCTGTATAGCTTACAGAGGTTCTGGTTTGAGTCTGCTGAATGAGGATAATTTAGTCATGACATAAAGTATACAGGACAATGTGCACTAAAATCCACCTGCAGAAATAATTCATAACTGTGCATTATACCAAATGCAAACTCAGAGCAAGTAGCCATATTTTATTTTCTTGAAAATGCATTTTACACATTTTAACAAATACAAAAAGCATCAAGAAGTTCAAGGCACCATACTGGGACTTGATCTAGGAGGTGTTTTGTTTCTTTTCTGTAGTGTAAATAGAGAAGTTTATAGTATCACTGATAGATAAGTAATGCATTGAGATGATTGAATCCTCATGTTTCAATATATGCTCAATAATCAGAAGGCTAATATAATCTCTGAACACATTTCAACTGTACTTAATGCAATTAACTGGGTTTTAGGAGAACAGAATTGTAAATCCAAGCATACCTAGTGGACAAAAAGTATAGATTAACCTCAGTTCAGCAGGGAAAAAAGTGATAATTCATTCCTGCTTAATATATTCATGTAGGCCTCTTATTTTAACAGCTTTAACCAGAGTAATTCCATGTTACTCACATGGACATCAACTGTAGTGAATCAAGAACTGCAAATTAGAATTTTATTAGCCATAGCAAGGTTAACAAGTAATCTTTCAGTGTAATACTTTGGTGTCATTTACTGTTCTATTTTATCTGACAGAGGCTTTTGATACTCTCATGAAAGACAGAAATTATTCACCCTTAGTGGCAACTATCAACACATGTGGCCAATTGGTCTTGAATGAAGAAGCCAGAGGGGGAAAAAAAAAATCAGCAAAATCACAAATGCAACTGGACAGCGTTGCATCCCCGTCAGAAACCTGAAAGCCTTAAGCAATTCAATTATTGTATATTTCTTCAGCAAAATCTCCTGACTAGCTTGAAACTAAAGTTGTAGCAACCAAAGATTTCCTCCCTCGAAGGCAACTGATGATATTTGCTCTTATGTGTTAATCTATTTGAAAAAAAAAAAAGTCTGCATTTAAAAGAGCTTTGACTGCTGCTTGTAGGGGCTGGAGCTGTATGTGTGGTATTTGTTATCAACTTGTAAAACATATCCAATATGATAGTGAGAGTTCCAGAGAAAATAGCTAAGCGATAATTAAATCAATATGGTTTCAAGATGCCAGTATGGTTGTGTGTTTCTAGAGTACAGATCAGCCTTTGACTCCTGTGCAAAGCTCTAATTCTCTGCTTTGAGCTTGCACCCACTTTTCTTTACTTGAGAAGTCATTCTGGACAGTGGAGGCTCTCTAATAGGAAAGAGTTTATCACCCCACTGTTATTTTAGAATGGTTCACTTTCTACAAAGTAGTAGGATTTCTTTCTGAAAAATATTTTGAGACAGAGACAATAATGGAGAGACTCCACGTCTGCAATAACTTAACTGGTGTGTTGGCTTTCAGATTGGTTCCAATATATCTTTATGGTAATCATCATTTGCATGATGATTTTTCTCAGGACAAAGTAAGAGGCAATGTGGTCCTCTGGAGTTTGTAATAGATTTGCATTCTGGGATTTATTTGAAAAGCTTATTCAATAATAACTTTGGTTGGAAATATTTGTTTGGCTTCTATTTTATTTTGAATGCTAAAAAATGCTAGAATTTTTCTCTTAAGGGAAGCTTAACATTCCCTAATTCATTCTTCCATTACAATGGTATGATGAAAGGCAACAGGGAGATGGGACTCCAGCTGAGGGTGTGACCATAATTCAAGTGGAGAGAAGGAAGTACCTTCTATAACCACACATACCTAGGCGTAGGAACTTTTTGGCCCAGGGAGCTTCAGAAGACCTAGAGAGTACCTGAGAAAGTCCATAACATTTTCTATTGCAGCGGCATTGAACTGGCCATGACTGTTTAATTTCCTCAACTCCAAATGTCTCAGCCACTGCAGGACCCTGTTTCACTGTACATGGCACATACCCCTAAAAAAACCAATTTAAATAGGTTAAGATTATTCTCAAGCATGAAAAAGGCTCAAATAGAGAAAATAACACTGTAAGATATCTTCCCTCTGTAATACTGAGACCATCACAGGGCAATTGCCTCAAATGAAATACAGTAAAGAGAATAAATCAGCCAAGTAAACCAAATGCCTCATTCTAATCAAGTGGACTAAAATTTGTAAATCAAATCTTACTCTCTGAGCTTTATAGCTGGAGCTTAATAGGATGGAAGATTTAGAAGAACATCTAATTTTTTTGAAGCTCTGGGTAGGAGCTTCATCTGCTGATGGGATTCAGCTGCAGCAGAGCAGAACCAGCTTCTCTCACTGAAACACATACCTATTACCTGAACAGCAGCTGAATGGCTCTTTGGAATCCACATAGGTGACAAAGTTTGGGCATCTAGATGTCTTAGTGACTTATGTTCCATTATAGTAAGTCAGGACTGACAAAGTCCTGACTTACTATAATGGAACATAAGTCACTAAGACATCTAGATGCCAAAACTTAGATGTCCTCATATTGTGGATCTCTCAGTATGGGGAGACTTGAATGATTCATAGCAAGCCTTCTTGAGTCACAGTTTCGCAAACTAGAGCATCTAAGGACCTAAAAGATATTTCAAACCCCAGTTCAGCCTGATAAAAACAAATATCACAAACTGTAGTTATCATTTTCCACCATATTTTTGAGATCTATTATTGCAATTAGAAAGAAAAACTGATACAAAATCTGAAAAGTAAGTGCAACTAGACATCAAAAGATTGCATCTTGTTTCAAGGTCATAAAGATATTCCATGGCATAGTGAGCTTATAATACAAAAAGCAAAATCACAAAGTTCAGGAGAGCTTACTATGGTTCTGAGAAAAAATTAAAGTCTAAATGGTTCATGAATTGCAGTGAAAACTACTGTCTATGTAAATAAACACTAAAATAAAAAGTACAGAAAAAATAATGTTGATTCTGGATTTTTGATAAATCTATTTTTTATACAATTTCATCTCTGCTAATTTGATCATCAGTTTTTATCTGATAGTACTAGCTTGATTGCTGGATCAAGTAACTTTAATGAGTCCTGTTACTTGACTCTGTCAATGGCATTGGTATGAGCTCTTTTGACTTCTTCACTTTTCTTAACTGTGGCTTAAAGCTGAGTTCACACAGATTTTATTCCATAGAGTTCTGTCAAATTATTTTCCAAGAGTGTATCTGCAACAAGAGGTTCATAGTACTACGGGATCCCTCAGTCTCTCCGGTCACAGACATTCCCCCACCTCACAGCACTTCTGGGACAGTTAGGCAGGCATTACTGACACACTATTCCTCTTCCATTTGCAGCTGCATCTCCACTGCTGTCCCAGGAAGTTATAAGCTTCATCATTCTCTGGTACTGAGAGATCCATAGGGGATGCAGCTCCTTAGAAACTGGTCCAATTTATTTGATGTCATCAGCCCTTGAGGAATGGCATTTACGACTGAGTTGAATGTTAATGATCAGCATTGTGTGTTCTAAAAATGGCAAACGGTCTATGGAATAGTCTCTGTAGCTATTTCTTGAATGCAATGTCAAGGATAAGTATTAATAGGTCTTCTATAAATACAATAATTTGCCCTGAAAAAACCCCCAGCACTTCAAAGAGTATGATATCCTTCCCAGCATTCTACATCTACCAAGTCATGCACAATAATGATTCCATGTGTAATGACGGTATTAAATTGTGTCTCAAATTCATGTCAGTGAAAATTCATTTAGTGTTTTTCACTTACAGGCATCAAAGGAAAATGAGTTGAGACAGTCCTGCTACTGGTTGTGACAGAAACATTTGTCTTGCAATGTTTGTAAATAAGAAAAAAGGAAATAAGAATTGATTGATAAAAATTTGACTTTAAAAGACGTTAGTCATTTATTAGTGTGAAGAAACTACTATCACAAATCTAGTCTGAATAATGCACCATACTGGGGGAGAAGGGTTTTCATACAGCCCAAGGATGAAACCAATACTCACAAAACTCAAGTTCTTACCGAAGCTTTTGACAACTACTTTCTGATTCTAAAAGGAGTAGGATAAGGTCTTTTTTTAAGAGGCAAAATACTGTAAGATTCAACTAGCAACTAATGCTCTCTATTTCCAACACCCTGAGAACAACAATATGTGAGTTAATTTTAACATGTGGAAAGAACATTTAATTTTATCAGAAGGAAACAATGAAGAATCTAATTTATTCGCCACATGCGTGCATACCCCCCATTGATATTAATAAGAGTTAAGCAGCCTATGGAGAGGAAAATAGGGCTCCAGATGAGGCAAAATATTTTAAGAAAATTACGTGCAGCTTTCTAATGACCAGAAAAAATATTTCTTTTTCTATATCAAAGTAGAGAGAAAAATTGCTTCATATCCAGCCAGTCATGAAATGTCGCTGGCTTTCCCAAGGCTATGTGTGTGTGAGCAGTGGAACACACACAGAAACACACAGACACAGACATACATTCACAAATGTGTATATGGATGGTGTCTCACGGACACACAAGCACATCCCTCTCAGTTGTTGCCTTTTTCCAACTAGGGTGATCCATGGCGCAGGGTTGTTTGAAATTCTACTGCTCTTCCTACTGGCTGCTCTTCACAGCTAGGGGTAAAAGAAGGAAAATTTTGCTTAATTCATTACTTTTTTGAAGTGAGTGTTTAAAGCGCTGTCAGAGGTAGCCAACAGGGCCAATAATGGCTGGTGAAAAACCTTCTTTGCCCTATGCTACGTTTGAGTGTAATTCTACAAATTTTGGTGAGTGTGGAGGATTAATCTTGATTAACCATGGGCAAATTTCCTCACTTTCCCATTGGCACTCCTGAAGCGGGATGAGCTTTGACTTAATCCTTAACATTTGTACCAGTCACTTCCATATTCTTTTCAGGATGAACTGTGATACAAGAGGTTGGTCTTTAGCAAGTCATTCCGTCTAATTATTCATTCTTCTGAGGCACTTCCTTCTGAAGACATAAAAATACTTTGCCGACTCTATGATAGAGCTCTTTCTCTTAACTTTCTGAACTTTATGATAACACAGTGATCCTTCTGCTCTTGTCTAAACCAACCACTGCTAAATGGAAACTCTGCAGACCCTGAAAGGGTGTTCACAGCAGAATTTTAACTGAATGTCATTCAACTGTCCTTTCACAGCAGTCCCTGGGGGACTGCCTGGGCCTCGAAATCCTGCACTTCATGTTCTCTGTAGCCAAGAACTTGCAAACCTGAACCAAATCATCCTCAACATTTTTACAGTCCCCATTCTGCCCAGCTAAGCTTATGATATGTTAATGTTATTTGCACACAGACACTTATTTATGACTCTTACATAGCTTTCATCCAATTTTGTCTTTAATTTATTGTGCAATTTTAGAATCATATCATTTGAAGTGCTTGCCTCTGATAAAATTCCCCAGAATTTGCATTTCACATAATGTTTTTGCATGCTTCAAAATGTCAGAATAATAATGAGAGCAGGACTTCCAAGATTTTGTTTCCTTTTTACATCTATGGAATGAAAGGTTGGGTATAGGCACCTCTGTTTACTTTCCTTTTGAATCATAGACAATAGGATCTCCAGTCACTGATAAAAGCTCATATGTACTCTGAATGTTTTCCTGTCCACTTAAGCTGATTTTATGTAACATGCAAAATGTCTATTCAATATTCAGTTAATTATGTAGCAAATGGAGTAAGCCAAAGAATTAGTTTAATCAAGCATTCTTTTTCCTTAGAAAAAAATCCCAAACAAACCAATCCAACCAGAAAAAAACCCAACAAAACCAGATAAGAGCTATGACAGGTATTTCAGATAGACTTGATTGTCAGGAGATAGTCACTCCCTTCCTGGTGTGGCTGTTTACCTCCAATGGTGATTTTAAAGCGGAGATTTCATTTTGCCTTCATTTACTTTGTCAGTTTTTTCCATTGCACGTTTTAGATAGTTACTTAACAAATTTCTACTTATGGTACATGCTATATATATGTGTATATATATATATATATATAAAAAAGATATATAAGATATATTAGATATAAAAATATTTATGGTATATACTTTTTACAAGCTTTTTATTAAAAGGTTTCCTCAGTTGCGATTTTATCTTTGTAGGTATATATATATTTATAGCAAACTACTTATGAAATAGAAATATTCTTTACTACCTATTCATCAAAATGTTTCCTCATCTGAGCTTTTATCTTTGACGTCCAAATATGCACCACTCTACCACTCACCTCAGACCACAAATGATAGTATTAGAAATACAGAAATTATGCACTGGGACCAAGACTTGATCTTCCCTTCAAAGTCAGGGTTGTCACATACTTAAATGGACCTGACTTAGGAAATTAAAAAGGGGCCAATAGCTCAAATTGGTATAGTTCCTATTCCTATTGCTCACTTTCTCTACTCATCTATAGTTCTTTATAGTCTGCATACAAGATAACTTTATCTGGTTCGCAATGAAAGGAAAACCTGATCCTCTTTCTCTTATATATATTTGGTCTGGATGCTTAAAACTACAGCAAAGTATCACAGGCAGAAGATAAATGACTGGGAAAAGTCAGCTACAGAGGCAAGGCAATCCATGATGCCAAATCTTTAAATGAAGTTGAATCTACTAAAATCTAGGTTTTGCCAGGATAATGGTTCAATACCTGAGATCTGCAGAACATGCTGGATATTCACACTTTTCTCACAAACCCCTTAGAGCTCAAAATCCCATTTCTAACCTTCTTTGTGACTGAGAAATTTTAAGAAGAGATTTGCAGGTAAACCTCTGCTTACCTTGTCACTGCCCTTGGTGGAATGGTACTAAGCAGGTGCATGGGGGTTTTATTGCTTGAAAGGATGTATTTTCATTTATAACTGCAACAAAAACTCTCAGTTTTTGACTAGGAACATTTGCCTCTCCTGGTTTATTTCTCCCTCCCTCTACTGCATAAAAATACATATTGACACTACCTCGTGGCATTACAATTTTTACTGTGGTGCATTATAGTTTTCAAAGCACAGTAATTTTTATGATATGTGGTAGCTTAAAGAGAAACTCAGTATCCAGCAGGGAAATGAAGGGTGAAACACTGGCCTCTTTGAAGTCAGTGAGAAAAACTATTACTGCCTTCAGCAGAGGCAAGGTTTCAGTCCAAGCATTCATGAAGAAACATGGAGCTGTGTATTGATTTTATCTCTTGGGCAAAACTGTAGAGAAGATAAGAGAAATGCGTTCATCTGGAATCTAGGATGGTTAATGTCAGTAGGCCTTTAGGAAATTGTGTTACATTGATGAATGGTATGTTGGTCCAATGAAACATCCAAAATCTCTACATTTGACCTGTAAGTCTATAAACGAAGAATAGAGAACCCAACTGCAAACCCATTATAGCCTGTAAGGTTTCTGTTTATGTATGTAAAACAGAGCATCCAAATCTGGACATATTTAAGAATAAAACAGCCAAGTTTGAGGCTTCCCCAGCCTATATGAATAAATTGCAAAGTATATGCAATTACATTTAGACAGTATTTTATAAAGGAGCAGTAAACATTTATAAATAAAACCCATATTAATATGGGAATTCTCCTCTAGTAGTTGCCCCTCTCTAATTTAAGATATTTGTAGCTAATTAAGGGAATATGATATCACAGTTAAACAGGGGAAATATTGAGATAAATAATTCATGAACATCTGAAGTAAATAACTTCTAAATAGATACTCTGACTAATTTATTTTTGACAAATAAATGAGCAAAGCTTTGTTTTTGCTATAGTCTGATGAACACGATTTTCAGTTCTGTAGCTGAAATAGAACTTACTTTGGACAACTGTGGTTTAATTTCTAAAGGCTTATAACACACAACTTAGGTAACAAAACATACAGCTCTACCACTATTTGTGAATGTAAAGTATATGAATACATTTTTGCATTGAACAGCTCTCAAATCCATCAGCCAAAATGTATTCAGTACCAAGGAATAGTGAGAATGTTGAAATAGCAAACAAATTCATTAATTAAATCTTAGTAGGTTTGCATATAATTCACATACAAGGAAAAGATGACAGGAGAGTTAAAGTAGCTCTGTTCTAAACCCTACTCTTCCTTGCTTCTTAATGAAAGAGTAAATCAGAGGCTTTGATATCACTGCTTTGTCATGGTAATTGAGAAGCTGTGAATTCAACATGATGACTGCTGCAGGTTGAAGAAAGAAGAGCTGTTGAACTATGAGGAAAAGAATTTATTTAAATGTCAGTCTAGATAAAAGGCCAAAGGTTAATAAAAGCTATGCACTGTATATCATGGAGTTTCTTTTTAAGTGTGATGTACTTGAAACAATTCTATATGAAAATCTCAGTTTATGCCCATTAGGCCCATATTTCATATTGAGTTTGTTAATCCATAGTAACATAAGAATTAGAATATGCAGAAAAGGAGACTGATTGCTGTTGTTAAGTTAATCAAAATTGTTTCTATTCTTGTTTTTTTCACTTCTTCACCTACATCAAACTATGCAGCAGTGCAAATGCTTCTAATAACTATAGAGGTTGAGAGTAGCTCGTATCCAGACACGACCTTCACAGTAAACAGGGATGGATTCTGTTCAGAGAATGGCAATACAGAAACATGGAGAAAAGTCCTCACTTCCTACATGTGCAGGACTTGTTTGATACTAGTTGCCTGGACCAACAAAAGGCTTCACTGTCCAAAATTATTAGTGTTTATGGTTCAGTAAAAACAATTAGACATATGTTTAAATATTTAGTAGCTTTGTGTTCCACCTCTGGAAAAACTTAAATGAAACACTGTCATGTTCCAAAGTAAGAGTGTAATCATGATGTAAAAGAGAACTATACTGCAAATAGTCAGGACTTTCAAATTCTGTTCTCTAAGGCAAAATATTTGAAACTTGCTGATTGTTACTAAGAAAGGAAAAACACACTGAAGTTCAATTTCACCTGAACTGCTTCTGTACAATTTATGTTTTTATAATAAAGTCTAATAGCAGTTACATAATTTACTGGTAATTTCAAAATCTTTATCAGTTTCCAATTACAGCTTTAGAGCTCCACAATAAAAAACTTTGAAAACAACATAACAAGGAAATTGTCTACTCCAGCAAACTCTCTATCTGAAATTTAATTAAAATAGGATGTATGAGACAGGAAGAAAGAGGAAAGGACAAATAGGATGGATGTTCATAAATTAGTCATAGCAGCAGCTTTAGCACTCACAAATGATGATCAGCCCATTTGCTGTATGTTTTTTTGCAGAGTTAATAAAATTCAATAGATGCTTCTAGTTTGTTTACCAATTGAAGGTGCAGAGCTAAAAATTGCACCAGACATTAGGGGTCTCAAGCCTTCCTCTTTGGAGTATGAGGAAAAAAGCGAGAAATCACAGAGAGTCTTGAACTACACCACCACCTGCTGTTGCAATCATTATGACTCACATAATTTATTCATACCCAAATACAGTGTGCATCTGCTATTTATTGATATTTTGGTTTATTTTTCTTATTATAGCTTCTGCTTATATTGAATAAAGTTTCCAAGTACTGTGGAGAGTATATAAATATGGATTATATATTGCTTATAAAGGCCTTTCCCTTCCACAGCATCAAAGAATGAAAAATGCATTTCCTCCCTTTCCAGCTAAGCAATATAAACATCAAAGGAAGGATTAGCATTTTAGGTCTTTGCATTCTAAATCCTTGTGTCATATATCTTGCTGTCTTGCACAGAACATTTATATTTCTATACCTATTACATAATCAGAGCAGTGGGCCAAACATCTTTACTTTCCCCTTATTTGCATAAGTAATTAAATTCCAACATTTTTGCCAAACTATCTACATTCACACTGAAATAACAACTTCCCCTTTTCAAGCTGAAATAAATGCATTATGTAGGATTCAAACTGCTGCTCTCCCTGCCAGGTGAAAGTTTATGGCACACAGTGAGCCCCTGCTCCTCTGCCATAATAACCCAGCCGTCAGATACTGCAGATTATGAAGATTCCATAAACATAATCCCAGATGCTGTGACTGCAAAACCAGAAGGGCCTTGAGGATTGTGCTGCAGCCACCTACAGGGGCTTGGCTGTCAGAAGGCAACACAAACCTTGGCTGTCATATGGGATGGAGAGGGCTTGAGGCTGAGGGGACTCAAGATGTGCTGATTTCAAGCCAGATTCTAGGAGGGCTCTTAGGAAATGGCTCCTGCATGACAGAGACTTCAACATCTTAAAGATAGCAATCTAAATGGTTGTCTGCCTTGGATTAATTTCTTTCAGATGAAGTAATCCAGGCTGATACAGAGATTCATGTTACTGCAGGCTCTATCTAGTGACCCCCTTTTTTTTTTCCCCTCATCTATACTTGTGTTTTAAATCTCTTTTTCTGCAGTAGGAAGCATTCTGTCAAGTCAGTAAAATGAAAGAAATTCTCTACAGAGGTCTTTGCCTCTACTGTGAAAGCGCCTACTATGTCTAAAGTTGAATGAGAGGAAGCCAGGACGTTAAACATGTGGATATTTAGCTGTGCAATAAGCCATTTGGTCAATAGGAAAAAATCTGGCTTCTTGAAGGAAAGCAGCACAGCTTTGCCTGCTTTCCTTTATTTGTTATTTCTAGGTTTTCAATCCGCTGTACAGAAGGGTGACTTTATGGTTGCTTTTATCACATGGGAACATTAACAACTATTTGCCAGCTAGGATTTGTCTTCACACAGTGACTGCAAGCGAGCTATGATAGTGATGAGCATGCAGGTGGTCTTCCTCATCTGCAGAGCCTTTGTTTTGAGATAAGGACACAAGCCAGTAAATACCAGTTGGCTGGGGAGCCAAGGCCACTCCAGAGGTCGCTCCACAGCACAAAAGCAGCACAGACATGTCCTGAGTTGTCAAAGTCACTATGTTTTGCACTGATGGCCCTCCAAACGCAGGTCCTCCCCCTGCTTATGCTTATGATTTCACCAAAATACATTCTTCCATGACAATGAAATTATGCATCTACCTACACACCAACAGGTTTGAAAATACACTATGAAAGAAAGCTACTTTCAAAAGTAATTCTACTTATTTTTGTATTTGGTTCAACAGTTCTTGTGCTGCAAGACCTACTATTTGCTGTAATTCCATGATGTTCACTCATTTTTGTTTATTGAAGAACAAAATGTGTGTGAGCTCTAGCTTGAACAGGAGTTTTACCATGCTGAAATATGAGAGTGGATAATTAGGCTACAGAAGTGATTTAACACATTGAAAGTTTGGAGAAACCTTTTAGGTATTTTTTGAGATTTTTTTTTTTTAGAATCAAGCATCAATGGGTTTAGGTCCTTCAAATGTTCCAGCTATTACTTTGAAGTTCCCATATCTATTACTTTTTTGAATACAACGGCCTCTTCCACAGTTAGTCAAATGTTATTTCAAATATCACATTGCTAGCTGAGCTCTAGCATTAGGCAGGCACTCACTTCTTTGGAATTTTGCTATGGACTGAGGACTGGTTTGTTAATTCTTCAACAAACTCTTCAATCTCTTAAAAAAAACCAACCAACCAAACAAACAAACAAAAAAACCCGGCAAAGAAACAGCCCTAAGAAACAAACACTGAAACTGTCAACAAAAACTACATTGAGCTAATCAGGAAGCAAGGAAATCTTCAAGGAATCTTCCCCAGGAATGAAAACCAGAAAAGCTTTCTGATCTTCCTCATGCTTAATGCAAAGCACACAATTTGATATTTTTCCTTCGCAACTCACTGTTAATGTCAAATGCAGTGTTCTAAGATCATAACACATAGGGAAATGTGATTTTTCTGAGTTCCTCAAAACTCTTGAAAGCTGTGACTTCTCATCAAGGTGGAGATATCATGGAAGCACACACTAAATTTAATTCTACAGGGAGGGTAAAGTAGAAGATTTTTATCAGAGTTATATGAAGCATGAACTTATGGAAAGCCCATGAATAGTTTACATCAGAGTTTACAATTTAAAATTTATTCTTGATACTAAGTATTTATATCATTAGTAATGGATATATCTGAGCTCTGCCAAATTAAACTAGGGCAGAATCCATTCACAGTTTCAGTAAAATAGAACTGTGATTTGATTGCATTGTCTTTACTTTGCACTTTTTACACATAACAAGGCTACTTTTGTGTCATTTAAATTTGCTTTGCCTTTGATGTAGTAATTTCCCCTCTAGTTTCATGGCTTTTATGTTCTTTGCTTGTAACAAGAAAAAGGCCATCTTGTCTCGAAATGTGAGTTTCTTTTAATCTACAATGCATTTCACTTAACTTTATTGATTTACCTTTCAGTGTTGTAGAAACTGAGATTACACAACCTCATACCTGCTGTTACCACAAAAATTATCAACAATCGCCTGTTGATAATTTCAAAGGTACACACACTCATAACCAGACATGTTCATACTCATTGGTTTTGGATAGAAAATACTCCATTTTCAATTACTGGAATATCTGGAGTAATCATTCTTTGAAGAAATTGCTCTCTTGATTTATCCAGATATGTGGGTGGAAAGATAATTTAAAATTAGTTAAGGAAATTCTTTTCTGTCTGCCAAGTCTCAGCAGAATGAGGGTGTTTTCTCTCTTTCAGGTTATTTGTCCCTGTCCCTGCAGATTCTGGTGGTATTGGCAACATCACCATATTTCACCAATTGTATGAGACACAATTCCAAGAGTTGCTGGAGAGAGATGAGGGCAAGAGAGTGCTAGATTATGGAGGGGAAACTGAAGACATAGCAGACAGACTACGAGGAGGCAAACACTGGAAAGAGATATAGCAGGAGGAGCAGAAAAAATGACCGTGTAGGACACAAGCGAGTCCCATTTGACTATTGAAAACATCACGCATGCTGCAAGTAACAATTTACTAGGACAGTCTTGGTGTTTACTGTATTATTGCAGTATTTTCCTACACTCCAGGTATCAGCCTGGTTTTATGACCTATCTGCCTTTCTCGTTTTGCCCATAACATCCAGTCTTCAAAATGCATAACATGAAATATTTGGCCAAAGACCAAAAAGCAGTGACACGCCTGTCCTGCTTTTATGTCCGTACGTAGCAATTTACAGATTACTAGGAGTTAGTGCTAAAGCCTGGTTTAAAGCTCGTTCCTCCTCACACGGAGCGAGCCATCATAACAAAATAAAACCTGGAGGAGCCAGCTGGCCTCGGCCGCGTTGGCAGAGCTGCCGCAGGACCCCCGCGGGGGAAGCGGTACCCGGCACAGCGACGGCGGGGAGCGCTGCTGCTGCCGCCTCCGCCGCTAGAGGGGACTCGGGACCTGTGTTCCCGAGGAAAAAACGGGAACCGCCGGCAGCTTCCAGAGAGCCCGGGCTACATTTTGCTCCGCGAGAAACGGGAAGCGGCTGGGCGCGGGTTACAGAGCGGGCAGGCGGTTTGCACGCTGGTTTGGGACGCGGAGTTGCTGGGTGGATAAGGCTTGGATTGCCAAAGAAACTTTAATGCGCTTCCTCGCTCCCAAAGTAACTTTGTGTTAGAGACTCCCTGTTACGAAATATGGAAGGCTTTCATAAATCAGCGTCATGGCAAAGACGTTTTAAGCTTGTTACAGATCCCGTGCCAGCAAAACTGTGTGCCATGCCACTCGGGTGCCCATCTTCCTGTAGCCTTCTCACGCTCCTTTTATAAAGTGAGATCAAGATTTGGCTGGTGATAAAACACTGGAAAAGGGAACGAGAAGGGCAGTCAACAGGAGGAAGCCTGCAAGTGATGCTTTCTAGGCTCTTCTTCTTTCCCACTTGCACACCAAGACACAGAGCTGCGGACCCGGCTGGTCGGCCAGACCCTCCATGGCCCGGTTGGATGCTGGCAGCCGCCCCTCGTGTACTCCCGAGCCCCCGGGCCGGGAGCGCTGCGGGGGGAGGCGGGAGGGCGAACCCAAACCGCGGCCAGGCCAGGGCCCCGCACTCGCCGTGCACCTGGCAGGGCAAAACCCCGTGTGGGTGTCGGCCTGATTTCTGGGTTTTTTATTAAGAAAGAGGGATGTCGGAAGAGAGGAAAAATAATAAAATTAAAAGGGAAAAAAGCGAAGGTGGGAGATTACCCGGAGGAAGGAAGAGCCCCGCGGGAACGGTGGGCAGCCCTCGGGGGCAGGAGACGGACAAAGGGCAGCGAGGGCGAGGGGCGCAGCCCTGCCCCAGCC
>VXBB01021497.1:994338-1098578 GCA_013399915.1 Illadopsis cleaveri
CCCCGAGCCCCGGGCGGGCGCTCCCCCGGGATGGCGGTGCCCCTGCCCGGGGTCGGCCACGGCTCAGGCGGCACCGAAGGGGGAAGCCGGGACGGGGGAAGCGCTGCGGGGCCCGGTTCACCTCCCCGCCGCCCTGCCGTGCCTTTGTGTGGGGTGAGGGAGAGGGGAGCCCCGCGGCCGGCAGGGGCCGGGTCCCCCGGGGAGCAGCATCCCTCCTGGCTCCGGAAGGGGCTCGCCCGGCGCGTTGCCAGGAGCTCTCGCCGCCGGGCTGGGGGTGAGGAGGGCATTCAAAGACCAAGGCGCATCGCTGCCGTGGTCCCCGCTGTACGGGACCTGGCCCCGTATCCCGCCCCGGCGCGTCGTGGTGCTCTGGGGCGGGCGGGGGTTGCCCGGCGTGCTACTTGGTGAGTGTTGTGGCACACCTCGCGTTTTCAGTACTTCTGCAGGACTGAGAACAATTAAATTCCCGATGCAAATTTAAAAAATGCTCCATGTGACGGACTGCGCCAGGGTTTCGGCCGCGGATGTGAGGAGCTTGTGCCTGCTCTGGGTTTTGGTGGGGTGCTGGGTGGGAGGCGGTGCGGCGCGGCGCTCTGCCCCGCTCACGGTGGAGGCTGGCTGCGCTGCAGACCCGCAGGAAGGCAGAAAAGTTACGGTGCGTTTTTAACCGAGGCAGCCTGAAATTGAAAGCAGTGATACAAAAGTACTACTGCCTGCTCATAGCTCACGAGCAGTTACTGTAATATTTAAGTTCTGAGAAATTGGTTGAGAGTAACATCCTGGCATTTCAGTGGGCTGAGGGAGTAAATAGAAGCATGAGCAGCTTAGGGGTTCAAGGGACTTGTGACTCAGTGTTTTATTTGAGGTGCCAGACTGAGATTTTTAAGAGCGTTTCTTAAACATAGCAATATGTGCTGTGAACAGCAGACAAGCTCTTCTATCAATACAACTCTAGCAAAATATAAATAAATGTAAAGGCCAATGAGCAACTATGTTGTTTTAAAAGACAATGTATGTAACTTACACAACATATTCTATGCCACTGTTCCAGTGTTCAACACTTACGAACAGATCCAAAGAAGGAACTAGGTCCTAAAAACATTTTTTTAAACAGTTTTAACAAAAAACTAGAAACATTGTGAGCCCTTATTGCCTTAACTCGAAAATACCTGAAAGAAGTAGGCACGAGAAATTCTGCCTTGTGTTCATATTCACGATGCAAGAGTTGCAAGACCAGAATGAAAATAAGCAAGAACCCAGCCAACTTTATGGCTTGTTAGTGAAGGTGCTCATTTGGGCAATGTGGTTTTATTATACGCATCATTTGTATGTTATTACATCTAAGTTATGTGATAAAACCAGAAACAACTTTAAAAGCCCAGACTGGAATCTGTGACTCCCTTCCTTGGTGCTTTAACCATTAAGCTGCAGAAGCACGTTCCCAGCTTGGAGAAAGTGTATAGCTCCCTTGCTCCATGAATCTCCTGGTCTTCCTTGCATACTGTTCCAGTGTCTGTGGAAGGATGCTGAACACATACCTCTGCATCCCCTCTGACTTTACTAAATCTGGGCTTCAGGACCCATCTTGTGAATTGGGAGATGTGCATCCCCTGCAGTGTTGGTTCAAATGCCTGAAATGCAGAGAAGAGTGGGAGTTCAGGTGCATCCTTGATGTGAGCAGTTGATGTCATCCAACTCCAGGTGGCTTCCTGCTCACCAGTAAATCTAGTGTCAAAAGTAACATCCAGCCAAGGAACTGAGATCTAGGCTTTAGCTGTACATCATTAAAAGATGTACATCAGGAGTTGACACTTGACAGTACCCTGCTTTGTATGAAGCCCTTAGCTACGGCCTACAACAGTTTATGGTTTATCTTTTGTCTTGTATTGTTGCAAGCGTGAGCACAGCTGAGCCTTGGCCCATGCCTAGGGCTCTTAGGTGCCACAGTAGTACAACTAATAAATGTTGTCAAGGACTCCATAAAGCAACTGAGTGCCCTTGACTTTCATAACTTATGGCCTTGGGATGTTTTTTGGTTTTGTTCCAGTTTATTCAGTCTATATTTCTTCTATGTGTATACTAACCAGCAGTTAAACTTGCTGCAGCATGATAAAGTTGCCAATATTAGCAGACACACCATATCTGACTATGTGCAGCTATATTCTGGCTGTCTGTGGTTTAAGTTCTCAGAACTCAGCAAGTTTGACAGCATTTTGTTTACATGGTCTAAACAAATGGTCTTGCCTTAAAATTTAATTTGGTAGAATTTATATGTATGCTTAACATGCCAGTAATGAAGATTTCCAAATAGTATGATTATTTCTATTCCACAGAAGAGGGGAGGTTATACTACCACAGTACATTCTACTAATAGAAAAAAGGAAGTGAAGTTTGAGGTTGATAGCAGAATACCACACTGCAGAACTCAGCTCTACCACTACTTATGAATGCTGCCAAAGCTCGAGGATGTGTTACTACAAGTGTCCATTTGTGATGTAGCATTTCTGCTTCAATTCCTGCCAATTCATGTCAATGAGAAAGTTAAACAGTTCAAATATATTTCTTGTGAGGAAGCTGCCTAAGAATTTTATGGTGTAGATATTCCGCTTGCCTACTTATATTTGTATAAATGTACAAGTGGGATTTATAGTCTTCACTTGAACTTGTGTCTACATTAAAGGTTAGATTGGTTCTGTTGTGGAGTGGTTATTTATAAGCCCTACCTGCCCAGTGTCGTGGAAGGCTGGTGAGCTGTAGCTGTTGCATAGATGGGGAGCTAACATGCATGGAGAGCTATGACTTCAACTATCCACTAATGGTAAAGCAAATATTCATACTTAGGAGGCTGTTGCTCCTTTGATTTCACCGCTGGAGGACCAGTCCCTCCTTCAGAGCTTGTGTCTGTGGTCTGTGTATGCATCTCAAGAGCCACTGTGAGGCTGCTAATTATAGGTTCAATAATATTAGGTACTTATTACAGGCCTCATCTGACAGAAGCTTATGAAGGGCTTCTTTTCAGTAAGCTGGCACTCACTGGTAACAAAATCTACAGGAGCGCCATGGGTATTTGTATTGTATTTCTTCATATATCATTTCTTCAAGCTCTCTGCTTTTGGTAACAGAACTTAAGCTGCCCTGACTGCCAGCTGTTGTGTTTGAGGAAGCTGAGGGAGAAAGAAGGGGGCATGGTAAGCAATTACATTAAGTATTCTTCTTTGGACCTTGGATAAATCTGCACACCATATAAAAAGCTGAAGTTATAATTACTTCCACTGGGGATTCCAGTTTACTTTCCTGTAATCTCTTCTCTAACACATACCCAGGTGATCTATTAGCTGTATTCATTGCAAACCTCTAAATTTTCTTCTTCTCCCTAGATGAAGTGCTGACTTAACTGCAAGCAGCATCTTTTCTTTTTCTCCTATTCTCTAAAGAAAACTGGGCATGTTTTTATGCTTCCCTTCATGCTGCAGTCTCCTTAAAACAGACATTCCCTTGCTAGTGCCCATCTTAGTGCTGACCCTTATTCTCACTCATTATAATATTTCCTTTTAAAACTTTTTTGCTATTACTAAAACTTCTCAGCTTTTTCCTGGCAAACAATACACCTCTCCCACTTTGTCACTAGCTGCCTCCCGTTTCCTCCACCCAGTAGCCAAATACTGATTATACAGAACTGATGAACTTGAGACTCGACTTTCTGGAATGTAAATAGAAGCTTGAGTGAAGAGACCTTTGTGGCTGTGCCTGCTTTGCTTCTCAAAGAAGCAACAAATGCAGCATGTGTCCCACTTAGGCTGAGTGCAGTGGTATTTCTAGGCACTGTCCTGCAGTTCTGCCATCCAAAGTTGGTACAAAGTGGCTATAGATGCCAGCTGGCTTTTAAAGCTTCCCTTCTGCTAGAGAGGTCTTATGGCAGATACTCTCCCTGTGACAGGTGGATAAGTTTGATAGCTTGGGCTGTCTGTCAGGTAAGGGTCCACACCAAAGGGAAATGCAAATACAAGCCTGATAAATGATAACATGTAATCAGGCTGCCTCCGACAGCAGGACTCAGAATGTGCCAAAACCTTTGCATGAGGCTGAGTCTGTGCTGTGAGAAAGGTAACACTGCAAGAATTTGGGTGAGAACCTAAGGCAAATGTGTAAATGTATGAGCCAGTGTACCCAGTGTTTCATTTCTTCCTTGAGCTCCACAGACAAGTTTGCAGGCGTTTGACTGAAGGGATAGCTCAGCACCTTTCTGCTTCCCATCTGAATTGGTGCTTCTTCATGTGCTTTGTAAGCATTTTGAGTAATACCTGTCAGTAGAGCAGGTGATAGAGTTAAAACGCATAGGCAAGCTTTCTGCTTGAGGCTGAGAAGGTCTTGTGTGTTTTGTCAGGGCATTTTTACTTTTTGCTTTTTTTACTGGGTCCACTGCTCTAATAAAAGATAGCTGCTTCTTCCCCTCTTTTTGTAAACTCAGATACTGTGTAGGATACTGTTACAAAGTCAAGTCACTGATTATTGATGGTATTTTTTTTAAATTGAAAATCAAAATTTTTTTTGTCTTTGAGAAAAAGGCCTTTATGTATCATTTAAGCAGTGATCCTTATTTAATTAATAATTAAGTTCATGTCTCATAAACTAATACTTGCAATAAATTGAGAGGCAACAAATTGTTGGTTTTTTTAAAATAAATGTGCATGAATTATTTAAAGAAAGCATAGTTCTCAACTATGTGTTTTACACAATGTCTACATTTTGAGAAGGATTAAAAAATGCTTATCAAGGGAAGAAGAAAAATCTTTGATGGTGCCAGTAACTTAACAAGGTCAAAATAAAATATTAAAGGCTCATGACTCTCTGGGGGTCATGAAGGTGCTATGATGTGAAATAGGCAGATATATTATAAAAATGAAAGTCAACATGGACTGATTTTAATTAAGATGCAAGCAAATGGGAAGAAATGAAATTACTATTTTACAGAGATTCAGAGAGATTCTAACTGCGAAGAAGATTAGTAAATGAAAATAGATGTTTATTCTTAATGATTTAATAGAAATAATGTTGTGAAATTGGCACATGAAAGCTATTGAAATCATGCTGTCATTATGCCGATAAGGTGCTACTTTTGATTTTTAAAAGGGCAATAAGGGGTTTTTTTATTTCTGTTCTTTGTGCCAAGCTTCTGCTGGCCAGGGTGTTCTTTCTCTAAATTAAAGCTGAAATCTTTTGTATCTGATGATTACAAAGAACTCACCATTCCTATTAAAAATAATAAAAATTCAATAGGCAAAAATGCCCTAGTACTCCATTCTCATGTAGTGATTGATTCAACAGTTAGTTACTGAACATGTAGGCTGTGATTACTGAGAATAAAATAGCCTGGAAACTGATACAGTGCATGTCTGCATCACAATTTAGCTTATAAGCACTCATGCTTTGTAAAACAGAAGTCCTGTTCTTCTTAAGGATCTGCTTGTCTCACAGACATATGTGGAGGATCAGGTGGACAGTCTTGCATGCTGTCATGCTGATGACCTTTTTGGATATCTGTTCAATTGGAGTTCTTCCCTCCTGTTTGATGGTCCTAAGGAAGCTTACATATGCCAAGTGCTGAGTGATAGGAATATTTTTACACTGGTGAGTGTTATAATGAGTCTTCTTGTATTCCCATGATCATAACATTTTGCATGTCTGCAATCATAATAATTTGGCTACTGTGGTACATAGGGAAGTCTCAAACCTGGTGTTTTAGACAAAAAAACCAACCAAACAAACCCTTTTTTCAGAGTTAGTTTAAATACATACCTTTGGCTAAAGGGCAGCACTGGCTGGATTGGCCTCACTTGCAGCATTGAATGCTGGCAGAAGCTGTTCCCATGCTGGGCAGCCAGTCGGTTGTCACTTGTTCTTCTCTTCTACCAAAGGAAGAGAGATACTGAGGAGATTACATATTTGGAGAACTCTGTGTTAGGAAATGACACATTAATTTTGCATGAAAAAGCTTTTGTTGCAGGGAAATGTAGGAGGATTTATACAAGAAGCTATAAATCTGTAATTCTATATATATCACATTTTTTACAGGTGTAGTCACAGTTTGTCTAAGAATTATACAGTATCTAGTGTAAATGTACAGTTTTAACTGCTGTGAATAATAACCCATTCTGCTGTCTTTTCTGACCTTTGATTATGAGAATGTAAATTTGAATGTTGTATTTGGAGGTGGTTATTACCAACTATGAATCATGCAGAATTCAGCAATAATTGTTTCATCACCTTGTTTTATTCAGCAATAGTCCACATCCCAGGGCTGGAGGGTGAGTGTATCCCTGCAGAAGGAAACTGATGTTGCAATAGTGCTCTCATGACATTAACACACTTCAAAGTTTGCCAGTGAAACTTGACAGTGCAGACTGATGTATTTGGTAAGGTTAAAGGGTTTTTAAAATTCAGAAGAATACACAAGGATCACATGCCTTGCTTCTGGTGTTATTGATCAAGGTCATCACAAAAGAATCAGTTCAGTAAATAAGACATCTCTTTTGAGGATATCTTTATCAGGCAGTCCAATTCCACAGAGATAAGGTGTTTCCAGTGTGGTGCTGTTACTGACAGTGTAGAAAGTACTAGGTGGGCACTTTCTTATCATCAGTAAATCACGTGTCACCTGCTGTGACCTGTGTGTCAAGTCACATTTCTCAGTTTCTTCTTACAAGCTTGTCATGTAGCTATTCCTCTCCTTCCTTCTCATCTTCTTGTTGGCTGCTTAAACATCACTTGTAGCTTTTAGATAAAGTGATGTGTTTGTGGTGTTACACTTTTTATTTCATCATGGAACAAAAGTGGATGCTAGAAGAGATGGAGACCTTAGTTTGTAAATGAGGCTCAGTTGTTGAGCAGACGTTTAATTGCTAAAAGTTTGTCTTATCTTGACAGATCAATTGGTTAAATGTTTGGCTTCATGTGTGGTGAGGAAGAAAAATGGCAAGTGCATGTCATGTACAGGTGTACAGGGCACAGCCATTGATTGCAAAGGCAGGCAGAAGTTCCCTGGAGAAGTAGTTCTCCTCCAGCAGTGTGCTGTGTGCTAGAGGATGTGTGCTGTGGTCAAAAGCAAAAGAAACCTAAGAGCTCTTTCAGCACTAATTTTGCCATCAAAAGTCATACATATCTGCTGTCATATTTTTCTGCTGTGTGAAGCTGCACTGATTCCACCTTAATTCCCCAATAAACTAAATCAGTTTGCCCCAAAGGAAAGAGGAAAGGATGGGGGGACCATGAGAGACCCAGACTCTCAATTTCCTGAGGGACACATAAAATTCTCAATTTTCAGCTTCTCCAAGGCATTGAAATGGTTGCTGTTAAAAACAGTCGAGTCTTGCTTTTTGTGTGGCTGAACCCTACCTTTCTGTGCATGTAGCACTGTAGTATTTTGGCACATTCCACAGTGCTGTGGCTGCACAGACAGTGCCAGCCCTCGTATGCCCCATTTTTAGGCAGTTACAGTGTGTGTAAGCATATATAACTTAACATCAAACCATATCCTCTCCTGCCCAGGCATTGAGGGTTAGGCACTGCCTAGAACAGAGACATACATTAACTGTGGACCTCTTTGGCATGGAAAATTAGAGATGCTGGTGGCTGACCTGGGCTGTTAGCACATTTAGATAACTTTGCAGGAGAAAGATCCATCAACTGCTGTTAAGCACAATGATACCAGCTCTGCCTGAAGTCCCTGAGCTGTATGTAAGCTGGGAAGCAGGTGAAATATATATGCTATAAAGCTGCTGTATTCTTTAACACTTCCTTATGTATCCACTGATAGTCACTGTGGGAGATAATCTACTGATCTGACCTGTCATTGCCATTCTTATCTGTCGGGCTGGTAGAGTTACTGCTGCTGAATCAGCACACCTTTACTTCTAGGTCCTGAGTTCTAAAGCCAAGGGCTCCTAAAAGAGAGGAAAAATTGGGGGTGGGTTTAAAATATGGAATTCTGATGTTATGTTTTGCAGGTTAAAAACAAAACCAAAACCTGCACCTGTGTTACAAGGAGACCTGACAGGAAAATCTTACTAATCATGTGCTGTATTGAAAAGTATATAAATTTGTCTCAAGCTCCCTTTCTTCTTTTGATTGAAAGGCTTTTTCCCTCTTCTCCTCTGCCTTGTGAATACATGAACCAGCTGGATTTATGATCCAGCTACAGCTGGATCACATTTCATTCTTTCTGATTCCAGTATTAAGGCTAGCAATTAATGAACTTTCAAGAGCTAGAACAGAATTTTTCACATAAGATTCCTCACAGCTCCAAGATTTAGGGCTTTACAAAAAAACTGAATGTTGCAATCAAATTTTTGTAATGCAGAGAAGTGTAATAAAGCTAAATTGATTATTTGTAGAAGATTTGGTTTGTTAATGAAAAACCTTTTATGAAGACAAGGTGTTAAGTCCTGACCCTTCAAGCTGCTTGGTCCCTTCTGTTCCTACTTCATTGAGTTAGTAAATCAGCAGCTACTGGATGGAGTACTGCTTTTTGGAAAATTTTTATGCAGTTTCCATTAAAGTAGAATCTGCTGTTATGATAAGACAAATTATTATAAGCTACATGGAAAAACTGCCCTGATCCAGGTACATAACTTATTTAATATTCAATTGATTTATATTTTATATATATATATATATATAACATGTCAGTTCATTGGTGATGAATTTCCAAGGATTATGTATAAGACTTAAATTATATGTAATTTCTATAAATACCTGCTTCTTGAGGGAGCATACTCTCCATAACTCCTGATCTTCTGCCAGGCAAACCAAGATGATGGACAGCTTTTAGCATCATGATGTGATAGCTCTCCTTTTGTTTTATTTTGCAAACTGAAGCATGTAGTTGGAATGTTTCATGTTGACAAATGTATTTCTGAAAGAATATTGAACCCTTCGATGTCATAATAAAAAAAGGATAGACAAATTTCAATTCGAAGCTTTCTAATCCTCCTTCATCTCTAATGCATTGCTGTATGTTGGAAATTTTGCTTAAGTTTAGATATAACTATAAATAATGAAATAGAGCTGACTGTCATGGATGAAATTTAAGGCTGGAAGATATATTAAGCCATGGAAATAGTGATTGACAGATAGGCTTTTTTCTTCTGTTCCATTATGACACTAAAACCAGCATTAAATCAGTAAGCCACTGAGAAATAAAGTTAGCTGGAGGATGGAGGTAAGTAGATGTTATATTGGTGAGTATTTAAAAAGTTATGTAGACAAAAAAAAAAAAAAGTTAAAAAAAAGTGGTTTTATTTTTGTTGTACAGAAAGAAAATCAGGATCCTGAACTCTCTTTACAAAGCAGGTCACTGTATCAGCCCATGTTATTTGCCAGGATGGGAATGTATGGTTTTTTAATGTAGAATTGCTGGTCATTTTGGTAGTAGATGATAATACACCTAAGCATGGGAGAGAGAAAGCCTGATACAAAATGTTGAATGCTAGGTTCAGGCCTTACCTGGTGTTTCTGAGTGAGTGCATGAACAGATGAGCTCTAAGGCATAGCATCAGTCCCTGGCCACAAAAGCTTAGGTTGTAGCCCATTTTCCTCCTACCGAACCAACAGGTGACTGTCAAAGTGAAGAATTACCCTGTGCTGTGGTAGCATTTTGGGTGCGCATGTGATACAATAGCATTTCTATGATACGAAGTTTCAGGATTTTATGGAACTCTCCAAGAGCTGCATTTCCATCCACAGGATGTGTGGAGTGACCACTGTGGCGGCTTTCCCTATAGCAGTTTGAGTGATTCCTCCTGCAGTTTGAAGAAGTATTGTGAATACATGAGGTTTTCTGGGCATGCTGTTGGGTAGCATGGCTGGCTAGTGCTTTTCCACGCTGCTAAACAGTTGTTTTATTTCCTTTCAGAATTGATGGATTAGTTCCTTCAATAAGCTCCAAGAAAGAAAACCCTTGCAACTCTCCTCCCAAATACATTAAATTGCCTTATACCATTGATTTTACAAATAAACCTGAAGAAATGAAGTATAAGTGCAAAATCAGAGTCAAGTGTATTATTTTTAATGATTAATATAACAGTAAATCTTTAAACACTGGCAACCTAAGAAATCAACACATAGTGTGTGATTTCCTATAGCACTACAAAATACGGCAAATGTGCACAGGTTATATATGGGCTTGTTTGCACATGAAAGCTATTTTGAAAAACGTTTGTAAGAGCTACACTGAAAAAAAAGTATTTTCAGACATGGAAATATTATGGAATAATTATTCTGGAGCAGTTATTCCTGAACATTGTTCGGTTATGTTATAGTAGTGTAAATCATTGACTTAAAAGGTGTAGGAATACAGCATTAATTATACTCATTTGTTGAGTAACACTAAGCTTCTCATCTTTCATTTTCTGTTCTGCTGGATATATTCTTGGAAGCTCATTGCTCCCTTTTTTCAGAGACAGAATGCATTCCTGGCATCAGAAATTTAAAACTGAACCTGCCATTTTCAAGGATTTTTTTCATCATTTATTTAGTTTTATGTTATTTAGCCCAGGAGCTGATCACATGATGGTTTAGCTATAAAAGGATGAAACAAAGATAAAGGTGATTAATTTCAGAGTAAAAACCTTGGTAAACAAAACAGGTCATTGTTAGTTAGAATTGTTCATAGGCATGTGAGAGGTGCAGTCAGGGCTGGAGGTCTACTTTGCTGAATGTTGTTGAACAGGATATTATGATTACTACTGTATCATTTATGCTGACAATACATTTATATAGAAATAAGGTGAAAAAGCCACAGAGAAGATGATAGCTGTATAAATATAGAATAAATGCCCGTTGGGAGAACAAAAAATCTTGTAACTTGAAAAATGCTAGGAGCACGAGGGTAGTGTGTGTAAACTACGGTCAAAATGGTGAAGAACTGGCACACTTTTGCTAATGACATGTATGAAAATGTGTGTATATGTTTAAGAAACTAAAAGGAATGAGAATGTTTAGGAAAATAGCAGGAATTTGCTCCCTGCCCCCCATGAGCCATTTCTATTTTAATTCTGTTAACTGAGAAAAAGGAGGCACATTTTCTCTAAAGAGTCACTGCAGAGAACTTTGGCTCGTGGAAAACCTTTTCTGTCTTGTGTTTGTTTTAGATCCTTTGATCTCTTTTGGTTTGATGAGTGTGTGTCATCACTTGGTTTTACAATTGCTTCCTCTTGCTCAGATGTGACAGTAATAAATACATTCACTGAAAAGTGTAATTTAAAATTTATATTATTCACAGTTATTGGCAAGTACGCCTAAGTGATGAAAATGAGGGAGAGTCTGGTTCAGGTTGATACTTTAAAAAAGAATTTATTTGACTTATCAATATGCATAATAAGCTTATGAAAATAGACTTTTCAAAAATTGAGTAAGAAAAAAC
The DNA here is from genome assembly GCA_013399915.1 of Illadopsis cleaveri. NCBI lineage: Eukaryota > Metazoa > Chordata > Aves > Passeriformes > Timaliidae > Illadopsis > Illadopsis cleaveri. The sequence goes on from VXBB01021497.1 coordinate 1,005,758, forward strand.
TCAATATAAAATAATTGTAAGTGTAATTGAGTAGTGTAATTTACTTTCACTTTACAGGAAAAGGCTTTCAGCTCCACCTCTTAAGCAGATTTAGAAAATGGCACACTGGCTCCTGGCAGTAGTGTATTGATTGAAAGCGTCCAAAGCATCTAGAAAGCATAAGTGTACATAAATTTGTCTGAAAGGGATGTGTTTTATAGAAGGAAACTCCATCACTGTCTAGGGTTTGTAAGAAGTATATTAACTTCAAAAGTACCGGAAATACTGTAATATATAATTAAAAGCTTGGTAACAGCAGGATTTCTTTAAAAACTCTTCTTTTTCATCACCATGTAAATACTTAACTAATCTTCACAGCACCTGTTTCACAACTGGGAAGAAATTAGGCAGAAAAATGGAACCATTCAGGTACTATCATGAATAAAATTAAAGTGTAAAGAGAACAAAAATAGAAGATCCATCAGGAAACATTCTTTGTTCATCAACAAATGAATTGCAGTCCCTCCTTGGACCTCATTGGGAATTTTACCTCATATAAAGGATGTATTTTTCCCCCCATTCACGTAGTTTACCTTGTTTTGGTTTTGTGTAATTGTGTGTCCTAATTTGTCTTATACATTTTTGGTTCTTTTTATTAAATCAGTTTACGACATGCTTTGTGTCAGTAAAATTTACATAGATTTCTTTTTGTTTATTCCTCCTTTCTCATATGTACTGTCTTCCCCCCCGATGTAAAGCTTTTCTATGCTTAGGCTTGGGGTTAGGTAGACTTATGCCCAGTGTAGTAACTGCAAGAAATGTCGATGACATGAACAGTGTTGTCCTGGATTTATGTTTTAACAGTTACTTAGTCTGATACTGACTTTCTGTATCCTTGATGATCAGACTGTTCCGGAGTAAACATTTCAGAACAGATTTATTCACTGCTACATACTTAAAGAAGTTGGTGCTGTTCATTTCTGGGGCTGTGGAGCACCATTTGGAATAGCAGCTGCTGAGGTAACAATTTGGACATGTCCCCTACCATCCTTGAAAGGAGAAACATCGTGGGCGCACAAAACCTTTCCAAAATATCAGCGACATGCAAGCCTGAAAGCATTTGCATATTTTATTTTAACAGATTTTTTCCCATCATGAATATGTTTATCTTGCTTGCAGATACTGAGTCTGTTTGTGTGATGTCAAGTAGGAATGACTTCAGGAATTTTTGTATATCTAGGGCTCCTGTAAGTTCAGGAGCAAGGGCATTTTCTTTCTGATTACCTGCCAGGTTGTGACAAACTTAAAGAAATATGATCTTATTGCTAAGACTTAGTAGTCAGCTCAGTTTGCTGTATCCTGTGATTTATTGGAGCCTACAGTCCATGTAATGGGAGATGCCAGCTCTCATTTGAGGAAACTCTAGGAAAGAATGAGAAACTCACCTTCAGGCCTGGACCAAATTTCTGAAGTGTTGAGAAAAAAAGAGATTTGTAGTGAGGTTATTACTTGAAACCAAACCGAATTTTAAGCCAGCCTGTCTTCATTCCACTGCTCCTCCAAAACCAGCCATACCTCCACCCTTCTGCCTAGTAAACACACCAGTGTATATAATCTGTCATCCTCAGGGACCAAACCTTGGGGACAATCAACTGGGTCCTCCATCAGAGAGTCTGCCTGTAAGTGTTCTATGAGAAGTTAAGTCCTAGTAGTTGACCTAACAGCAGTGTTCAGTTCCTGGCAGTGCAAAAGGGAATCAAACCAGATCTGCTACAAAATGTCTGAATTTAGACTGTGAGGTATATATTGTCAGGGGTATATTTCCTTTGGACAGACTTAGTAAGAGGAATATAAAAATCAGTCTTATAGTGGTAAAAGTACGAGGAGACTATCTTCAACCCTTTGCAGAACTTTGTCAAAATGTCTTGCTCATGCTGGTCCTTGCTCTCCCTACCTTTGGAAATAGTAGAATAAATGTACGAGAAGGTAGGTAAGCCAAAAAAGTATGAAGGGGGACAAACAAAATTCCTGTTAGATGACTTTGTCTCCCTTCAATTTTCCCTGTTCTGGGTCCCTTTGCAGGATATTAGACCATGCTGGGCAGCTGGCTGTAGCACAGCAGCCAGAACAGCCACTAGAGCTTGTTTTTGTAGGAAGAGCTGCAGCAGTGGCCACAGGCTCAGCTACAGCCCCGTGTCCTCCTTCCACCTGCGTCCACCAGCCGGTGCTGCATAAGGATAGGAAAAATGTGTGGAGTAAACTCCTGCAGGATATTCTGCTGGCATCCAGAAATCTGTGGCTTGGGAACTTCCTGAGACAAAAAGCTGGGGTCTGAAGTTTAATATATTTTTTTAATTATTCTTGTATTTGATGTCATGAATTTGGTAAGTTGTTATGTGGACCCATGTAAACTTTGAATATCCTGTGAGGAAGAGCTCCAGACTTTGAGTGTGCTAATGCAAAAAGATACCTTTTTCAGTTGCTTTTGAACTCATATGGCTAATTTTATTTCATACACCGTACCACTTTTATTTGAATAAACAGTGAAAATTATTTTTTATACATGTGTGAAATCTGAAGCAGCATAAAGCCCTTTATCATTACGCCACAGTCAACTCTTTTCCAGCCTGAAGAGTCAGAGGGTACTTGACCAGTCCTTGTGTGGAAAAGCCTACCTGTGTGGTCATCCACATTTATTACTCTTTTCCTGTCCTCATGTAATCTTATAAAAATGGACCAGAAATTAAAAGAGTCATCGTGTGATGGATGCATTTTATATTTATTCCACTGAAGTTAGGGTGTGTTCTCGGTTCCGTAGTATTTGCTTTCCTTTTCGTTTGTGGTATTTTCATGCTTTTATGAGAGTTGTGTTGACTTGCCTAATATAACATATTACTATGTGTCTGCCAGTACTGTTCTTTTTAATAGTTTCTATCAATTTGAGACTAACTGGGGTTTTTTTGCCTTTCTCTTGGGGCCCTTTATAAAATGGTCATGGTGTAAGCCATTTTGCAGTCCTTTGACTGCAAAAACTGCCCTGAGGCAGTTTTAAAAGAGGCAGTTACACACAGTGCTGTTTCATACATGAGTTCCTTAAGAATGCTTTCATAGTATCTTCTGATCTGTGCAAATTGTTATTGTTCATATGTTTGCTCTGTAGCCTTTTCCACTGAAATCTCCATTTAAAATGGATGATCCAACCAGTACCTCATAAAGACATGTTCTGACTTGTCAGCTTCTCTTGGTTCTGGGTTCTGTGTATGCAGAGCTCAAAATACTTGTTTTCTGCTCTAAGTGCTGCTCTTATCCCTTTATCATCTGTTGGTCAGACTGACAGGTTTTGCATTCAGATGTGAAAAAGGGGCTGTGGTTAGTTCTTATGTCTTCTCATAGTCATTTCACAAACTGTCTTTGGACTTACCCAATTGTGGTTTGCTTTCGTTTTGGGTTGATTTTTTTACTTATTTAGCCAACAATAGGTCATGAGTCTTCCTACTTCCTTCATTTGGACATGACTCTAGCTTTCAGAAGGACGTTTGCTTCTTACAGCCTCTCATACCCTGCTGTTCAGCTACACTGGCTTGCTTTGCCACTTTCCCGAATCTTTCTGTGCTATGTGGCATGTATTTGCACTCAGCCTCCAGCATGGTATCCCTGTTTATCATATTACCTGGGAAGGTTTAATTCTCTTAGCTTCCCTATTTAGCTATTTTCCTTGTGGCAAGATTTAATGTATCCTCCAGGGTGACTTAAAAATCAGATTTTGAAGGTTTTATCAGTCCTGTCAAAATTTCCTGGTAAGTGTATCAACATTACCTACAGTTAGTTATACACCCATTAAAAAGTCCAGACTGTAAGAACAGAGTGTGACTGTGTAAGCGTGTGTGTCTGTTCATCATAGATAGGGAGCAGATAATCGTTCTTGACAAGAGGAATAATTCTAAGTGTAGAATCTAGACAGTCAAAGCTGGGTTTTGTTTGTTTTTATCAGGCTCTAAACCAGCAGAAACTGTCTCTTCAGATGTGATGCTGCCGGCTCCAGCACCTGTGGCTGCCTGAGGGTCAGCCAAGCTGTCTTTGTACCCAGAGTCTGGGAAGGGAGATCTTAGGTTTGAGCTACTGTGGTTTGGAGTTTGGATGGAGATGGTTTAGCAAGACTGCTTATACAATTAGACCTACATTTTTTGGAACAAAAGTGGAAAAACTTTATTCCAGGAAGAATCTGGAGCCCTCCCCTAAAACTGCATATCTTTATCACATCTGACTGTGATAAATCCAGCTGAGGAGTCAGTAAGTGTTAGTGAAGAGCCTCAATAAGTGTGGACTGATGTAGTCCACAAAAGTTTAGTAAAGTCCTGTCACTTAACTATGGTATTGTTTTTGATGAAAAAGCTTTTTAGGGAGTCAGAAGCGTAGGGGTAATTGGATTGCATCATAAAACAACACTGACACTGCTGCTCGAAGGGGAGAGAAAATGAGAGGGATTAGTGATTTGCAAATATTTTAAAAGAAGAAGGTAAAAGAATTTCAGAAAAGATAAAAACAGTGAGCAGACATTCTTCTTCAAACCAGAATAATGCAGTTTGTTTAAATTTAATGGTAGACTACAGACCCAAATACATGTACTCAGGAGCTGTCACATTACCCAGCCATTAATCTTGATCTGACCTGCTCCAGACAAGACGCGCTTGCTCTGTGAACTTTCTTCTTTAAACTTCAAATGTGAGCTCTCTTTATGATAATACAATTTTTTTCATGCTGACTTTCTGAACCTTCCTCTGTGTGTTTGAAATTTAAAATATTGGGCTTTATCTGACAGCACATTTATTTTTAGACTTTGCAAGAGAATAGTTCAGCTGTGTGAGTAATGTGCAGAGATGGAGCAGCCTAGAAATACCCCTCTCTGAGAAGCAACTCTTCTTGGCTGGTCACGGTACCTTTCAGTTTCTCCATGACACAAAGAGGTACAGGGTGTGTCGTTTCAGGTTGCTTTTTTGTAGCTTATTAATACTTTTCTAATATGCTTGTAAGGCATGGTGCTCTATGTTAATTAAGGAAAAGCTGACACTGAAATGTATTCCTGTGAATGGAGGTCTATTCCAGAAGCAGCAGAAATAACACCTCAGAGGCTTCCATCTGACTGGGATAATGTGTCCTCACCTCTCCCTTTCCTGAGGCATCTCCTTAGGGAATATGTTCCTCCTGAATGCACCTGCCATGCTCTGTGTGGCTTCCCTTGCTCCCTATTTTCATCTTGATTATGGCAATCCTTTTCAGCTTGCTCAGAGTAATCCCTAGCACTGGACAGGATGTGTGAAGTGGGGTTGCAGTGTGAAGATCCAGGAGGCAGCGTGAGCAGGCTGAACACTTTGATGGTGCCAGAGAGCAGTGGTGTCCCAGCCTGCTGCCTGCTCCTGGTCCCTGCTCTTCCTGCTGCCATGCGTTCGCGGCGCTGGCACTCCTCTTGTCCTTCTGTGAGCTGGCAGCCGGCACCGCTTCGGAAGCAGGGCTGACAGTGAAAAGCAGAAATCTCATTATGGCCTTTGCTTAGCAATTGTCTCCTATCCCTAAATATGCTTTTTCTTTCTCTTCATACACTTTTCATGGCATGTTGATAATTTCTAACGGCCTTGCTTACAGAGGCTTTCCAAAAGGCCCAGGTCTTTCTGTTCAGTTCCTCATGTTGCCCCCCACCCTCCCTCCCCTCATTCAGAACTGTAAAACCATTTGGTGCCTGTATCATTCCTTAAATGTAACAAACAATATTAACCTTATCAATTGTACATGGATTTTGCTTAGCATGTAAGCCATTTTTAGGTTTTAGTAGAACATCTATGGATATTTTTTTGAATTTCAGCACAGCTGACCATACTGGGAGGTTTCTGAGAAAAAAAAAAAAAAAAAAAAAAAACAAACCAAAAAAACGCTTGTTTAAAAAAANAAAAAAAAAAGGCAAGCCAACAATATCCTGTATTAAAAACAAAGCAAAAATGGTGCTAAAGAGTGTCTACTACCAAGTTGTGATAAACCATAAAATTCCAAAGTTGAGAGTCTAGGTGCACATTTTCATGGGCTACTGTCGGCATCAATATTAAAATGTAATTATCAACCATATGATGTAATGTTACTTTGCAAAACATAAAATCACACGGTTTGTGCTTAGAATATTACCCCATCTCTGAAACACAGTGTGTTTTATTAGGTGGGTGAGCTGGAACTCAAGAAAGCTATTTAAATGAAATGTGCTTATTAAACAGAGGTGGCAATAGTACTATAGCACCAAAGGATTAAAAAGAAAAAAAAGAAAAGGAGGGAGAAGTGAACTCATGCATGAACATTTTAGAGTCCTGCTTTGCTGTCTGCTTTGTTTGTTTGGGTTTTTTTTTCCTAAGGATGCAGTCTTTTTTCTATATTTTTTTCCCTGTTGCTTTGAAACTGTAGGCTGGAAATGATGATTTCCTTTGACCTATTGTATTAACTCGGGCTACTGCCAAGAAAACTTTTCTGCCTGGAGAAATAGTGCCAATTTTCAGGTTCAATATTTCATGCTACCTGGGTGATAAAAATATTGTGAATTTCTGTGCAGCTGACAGTTTTTCTTTCCAATTCAATAAAGCTATTACTAGAAACTGGTTAATTATTAATCGTTGCAGTGTTGCTTTCTTTTTTTTAACCCAAACTGTCTCTTGAGCAGCTTTAGATAAATAACATTTACTGGGGGTATATTTTACCATGAGATTTTTTTCAAATGCAGCTTTTAAATGCTGAATGAATAACTTCTTTCATATATGAAATGTTTTGCAACTGAGACTTAGATTACTTTAAGAGCAGAGAGATTATCAAACTGTGTCATTTTAGGAAACAGATTCCTCTAACTTGAACGCATTCTGCAAACCTGTCAGTAACTTGATAAGTTTAAGTTTTTCGATGCATGATGGGTTTAAGTGACATGATAGCAAAATAAGGAACATAAAATCTTTATTCACTTGGAACACTTTGGTCCCATTGAATCTTGAGAAACAATTTATTATAAATCAAATAGCTATGTAGAAAATTTCAGAGATGACACAGATATTAGTTTAAACTCTGGGAAAAAATAGTTGGAAAAACATGAAACTTTCAAATCTTTTCAACAGGGAGTAAATGGCACTTACACTTATGTCTCTAAAACATCTTTGGTGGAGTAGAAATGCTTTGGAGAACAGTAAAGTGGAATTGGCTCCATGGTTCAGAATATTAGATCCCTGCAAATGCTCAATAACAGATAATGAGGATATGTGAGAAATTCAACCAGGAGTGTAAAGAGAGGCTCATTCTTGCAATGAGCTCCATATGGCTACACATTTCTGCTTTTCAGAACATCAATTCTATCAGCAGGTCCCCACACAGTACATGGATCAGCTGTGTAGAGCTGACTGCATCATCAAAATGAAGTGACAGCATGTCTCAGTTGGTCAGCTAAAGGCTGTGTGATATTCTTGATCATGGGGATAAAGCCTGTGATTATTTTGTTTCTGTTAGCTGATTCAATTGTGTGTTTCATCCAGTTATTCTTACAGTGTGTGTTTGTTGTCTGCGATAACACATGCCTAGGCTTTGGTTTGGAATGGAACTGTTTGGTCCTAACAGCAATTTCTGGGGAGTTTCTAGTGGACAGCTTGGGGAATGGGGACTAAAATAAGGAATTCCATGAATAGTTTAGCATCTTAGCCCTCTTTATCCCGAGTGCTCTAAGTTACCCACTACCATGACAGCAGGTCCCAGTTAGATGCTGTGTGACACCCCAGCTGTAACACTCCAGGCATTGTCCCTAACTGCCTTCCCCTCACATGTGCTCATATTTCCCCCTCTATCCATCTCCCTGCAGCCCTCCCTAATTTCTTCCTCTTCCTTCTAAATCTGTAAGCTACGTCTTGAAGTACCCTCTGTATTTTTGGGTTTGGTTGGCCAAAATCCTTTTGTTAGTCTCCAGCTGTATGTTCACTTACTCATCAGGAAATGTGTGCAACCCATCAGGGGTTGTCTGTCTGTCTCCAGAATGACATCCTCAATGGAGTTCTGCTCTCTAACTCTACCAGTGATGTTAAAGTATTTGAATTGTCCCTGTCTTTTGAGTCTCATAGCCACATAAACCTACAGGAACATAGTGTCTTTTAAATTTTTCACTCTGTTAAATTGAATAGTATTGGGCAATGAACTACAATACATTTTGTTGCCTGTGGGAAAACAGGGACTGTCATTTTGGAATTAAGTCAAAACTCAGCTTTCTAGAAATGTGAAAGCTGATTTGCTGTATCTATATGAGTGACTGTGATCTCTTTCAGTCTGATTAGTTACATGCATTAAAAAAGGGGAAAAATATATTTGTTAGAGTTTGACGCCTGTGAATGAAACAATATCAGTATTAATGAATTTTTTGTGAATAATTAAAACACTGAGAAACTTCAGCTTCCTATCATTTCAAGTCAGAATTTTTCCCTTTCATCTTGAAACATACCTTAACAATAATAACTACTTATATTTTTAGACATCTAAATTAAAGTATCCATAATTCAAATAACTTCCAGCTATATCTGTTTGAAAAGTGATTTGTTGTTAAGTCCATCCATTCATTTCTGCAAGAATGCCAATTTTGGGGCCAGGTGAAACACTACCAGCTGGTTTGATTGATGATGCCGATGCCTCATGTTCATGGAGGATGTTTAATCAGTCAGGGAATTAAGGATCTTCACTGCCTCAAATACACTAGAAGAAGAATTTGGGGGTTAAGTGCTGCCACAGCCTTCCAGCACAGAGCAAGGTCAACAGGTCAACAGTGGAAGTTAGAAAGCATCTGCTGCTGCAAAGGCGTTTGTAAGGGAGGGAGCTGCAAGCACCCCAAAAGGGAGCTTAGCACTGAGAGTGAAGTTATTGCCACTGCTGGTGTAAAATTAGTCATGAATGGAACAATCCACTGTGCTGGTTTATGGACTTTCTCTAAAAGGTGACTGCAGGCAACACATGGAGTTTGCACAGAAGATCAGCCTAGTGCAAATCCGAAGGACAACGTTATCATCATCTTCAAATGGAAGCCACAGACTTGGCACTTCTCACTCCAGATGTTTCATGAGCAGCTGTGATTGTCATCAAAGTCTATCACACAGCAGCTACATTTTAAGACTTGAAAATGCATGGGTTTAAACAGCAGAGGTAGAATCTGCCACATTTTTCTGTCTAGACATGCTTTTAGCTGCAGCATTTTTAAGTAACAGAACATAAATTTGTAAAAATTGAAATACAGCAGATAGCATCGTGATGTCAGGGTGGGAGGGGACTGCATAACCATTTGATCATGACAGGGGCATGTGAAAACAGACCTCAGTGGTTTTTGCTAATGTGTGAGCTGATGCCTCCTTCCCCCACAGCAAAGCTGTGCTTTTACTTCTTGGTTGAATGATAAATACTGTTACTGAAGGTCCTGGTTATTATTTTTACGTATATTTCTAAGCTCTTTCTTAAATCTTTGCAAATACCTTTGAAGCATGAAGAGTGATTTATAAAATATTAGCCTTTGACCATTGTAAGATCGACATTCAATAAAAATACCATTCAATTTCCAAGCTAAAAAGGATACAAAGGAATGATGGCTTCACTGTACTATAAAATTTATTTGCACTCCATTGCAGTGGCTGCAGCACGGCTGAGGTAGTTCTTAAGTTTTTCCTGCCTGCAGATGTTAAGAGTAGCATATCTGACAAGCACAGGTTCAAACTGAGGTTCAAACTGGTAATAAGAATTACTTTCAGTCTTGAGGAGAACTTTTGTAATGAACTAGGATTTCCACAAATTTCGGGTGAGACATTCTTGACACTTTAGCATTGGAGATGTTAGGATCAAAGTGTGATTGGACAGCAGAGAGATCAATCCTTTTAAGGGAGGAAAGCTGTCTGTCTTCCCAAGGAACAAGTACTAGGACAAGAGGAAACCTGGCCTCAAGTTGCAGTGGAGGAGGTTTATGTTCTGTGTTAGGGAAAGTTTATTCACTGAAAGGGTTGTCAAGCCTTGGAACAGGCTGTCCAAGGAAGTGGTGGAGTCACCAACCCTTGGGGGTATTTAAATCTGTGTACATGCGGAACTTCTGGGTATGGTTGAGTGGTCACTTATGCAGTGCTGGGTTAATGGTTGGACTTTTATCTTAGAGGTCTTTTTCAAATGAAACACTTCTGTGATTCCATGCCATATATTCCAGAGAGGTATTATTCATTAAAAAAATACATTGCATGTTAGGATTTTTTCCTTCCTTCCCCCTCCCCTTAGTTTCTGTAAAAAACTCTGGAAGTTTTCACTAACAACTTCTGTCTTCTTTGCTGACATATGGAGAAACCATGATGTTGGCATGAAGTTATCTCCCAGTTACAATGCCAGCAGTGTTATTTTGCCGCATTGTTTAGCATAGGAAACTGCTTTGCCTTTTGTCTGTAATTTCAGATTTTCTGAATGTTTGTTTTTAGATTTATAATGTTAATATTGACAGCTTCTTTTGCATTTTGAAATGTCTAATAAAAAGGATAATGATGGCAGAAAAAAATTTTTGTTGATCTTGTATTTCTTTTTTTAATTCTCTCTCCTTTATGTATCTTTAATGAGTTCTCTGGGGCAGATATTGAAGAATAGCTGTTTTAGGAAAGATTGCAACATAGAAATGCCAACTTTTTATGTCTGAAAACCTTCTATTAGTGCTAACATTAAGATCCATCTTAGCTCTATAACAATGAACTTGGTGCTTCTCTGTTAACACAGAAAGCAAAACTGTCAGTTCAGGTCGAATCCTGACTCTTTGCTCACAGCAGCAATAGGCAAGTCAGGAAGAAGGGAGTGGGATTTCCACATCCCCATTTGTTTCCTGACCCATCGACTGAGCAATTCTGATTTGTGAAGTAACTAAGAATGAAGGGTTCAAAATCCTTTTAAATAATAACAGCCAACATTTTCCATAGCAAACTGTAGATAAAAATCCTGGTGCTATTGAAGTCAGCATTAAAAAATCCCACTGGCTTGAGCATGGCCAGGATTTCACATGCAGCGTTGGAAGTACTGTCAGGACATTGATTGATTCTCTGCTGCCATGTCCAAGAGACAGGTGAGTGGGTAGGTATCATTGCCTTTGATTTGCAGAGCAAGGTAGCATGATGAAATAACTTCTCCTCCTTTACAGGGAGTTAGTTAGTGCTAGGACAGGAATTTGGGGTCCGTTGATCTAAGCAGTCAGTTCATACCTGACACCATCCTTTACAGAAGGCTTTTGCATGATGTCCCCATGTGTCATGCTGATACTTCATTCTTTGGCCTTGTTTTTACTTGACCATCTTTTTACTTACCATTTCATTTATCGTGTGCTTCTCTAGCATTTTTTTTCCCCTACTTAATTTACAGTGGTTCTATTTCTGGCCATTAGATTTCCTCTCCTCCTTTTATGGTTATAAAAGAGCACACTTGTAAATCATCCTTTGGACTGCATGCACTGGCTGCCTTCTTGCTGCAAAACACAAGCAACTCTTCCCTGTCACTGTTATGCACTGACATGTAGCAGATGTATTACCATTTTTCCAAAAGCACTATTTCCTTAATATTTTTAAATGGCCTTCTTAATAATTTTAAATGACCTTTTTAACTTTACTGGCCTTCCGTCTCTTTTCATGAACTTAATAGATGCATTATAAAATGTGTAAATATTTGTTGAAGTATTTGGAAGCAATCTGTACAAGCTTAATTTTTATATTACTTCCAGTTGTAGACTATTCAGTTGGGTGATGTAGAATTCATTTATCTGTCCTGGTTATATATTGTATTCTACACAAAAACTTAAATTACATTCTTAACAAAGACATCATGTGAACAATGGTGGACATGCCTGCTGTATCCAACATCTTATGCTGTGCTTTTGGGAACAAATAATGTGATATCTTTTTAAATTTCCTATTCATTTCCCCAGTCCATTCCTTGTTGTACTTGTTCTCAGTTTAATCGTGGCTTCTTTCCTCTATCAAATGAGATCTCTTTGAGTACCTTGGCATGTATTGTGATTTAATAGTCATTAACTGGGTTTTCTCTGTGGACAAAGAAAGGCTGGCATAGACAGAACTCCCTGGGTCCCTCCCTCCTTTCTCTTCTCCCCTGGAGCCTTGAGCTCCAGCTTTTTAACAGCTGGGGTCTTATCTGTGTTCCCTGGTATTTGACATGAGGGTTCATCACTTGGTAAAAGACAGTACTCATTTCTTTTAAGAGTTCCGTTCAATGATTTTGCAACAGCGTCAGATGGCTTGGGCTAAGTGAGCTGAATCTGAGTTTGAACACAAATTTTCTGTGGTTGGTAGTCCTTATCATTTTGTTTTTCACTTCTACTGCACAGTCATGGTGAAATTTGCAAGTTTAATTCCTTATAACAAAATGTTGAAATGTGGCAGCTTGGTAAGTGAATTGCCACTTGCTTTCTGCTAAGCATTATAATCAGTTTTGGCTCCAAACTGAAACCTTGTTCTCAAGTACTCCAACATTTTGATCTGGGAAAAATCCAAAATCCACAGAGTATTTGTCTCCTTGTTCTGGTTGGGAAGGCATCAGGCTTTGCCAAGTGCAGTGATTTTTACCACATCTCAGTGTAAGAGGGAATGATGTCTTTGAAACAAATAATTATGTGAGATTTCTACTAATTTGATGTAGCTGATTTTTGGAGTTACTGCCTTTCCTTGCAACTTGGGTTGCTCTTGCTGCCAAAGCAGTTGCTTGATCCATGTCTAAACTCTGGTGTAAAAATCACCCAAGTCTTTGCCCAAACTAATGCTTCTCATTGTATCTTTGCCTGTATAATTACATCACTATTGATCTATTTCCAGAGTGGAGGGGAGAGAAGAATAGAGGAGGAACCACCATCCATGTGAGCAGTTTCATTCATTATATGCTCAGTAATGCATTCTGTGACTATAGCAGGCTGTTCATTTTAAATGGTATTATTGCTGTTCGTAGAGGCATAGCTGAAAGGCTGGCTTGAGCATTAGATCATGTATATTTAAATGCTAACAGTTGTAAAAAATGGTAAGCGCTTAATAGCTGTGTAATTTATTTCTGAAATGACTACATGGATTGGTACTATTTTCTTGTGTGCTTGAAAAATCCATAGGTTGCTTTGACTCAAAAATAGGAATATACCTGAATATGCCTAGGGGAATGCCAGTCTTGCATTTTTTTCAGAAACTTTGGAAATCCATCCAGATAGATACAAACTCTGATATTCAGTGATTCTTCAGGTCCCTGAAATATTGACTGAAATGTAACAGAAGATGATAGCAGGGTTCATTCAAAAATGTTTGAGTATTCATTGACATCTAAGAGTGCTTGATTCTGTGAGTAATTACTGAAATACAACTGTACTTGCTTTTTATGGAGGAATTCAGTATTACTAGAAAACCATTTACATCAGTGCTCTCTCTTCCTGCATTGTGCCTGCATTGTGAACAGGCCAGATGGTGCTTTGCTGCATGTGAGCACAGCAATAATTGCAGTTCTCAAAGTGAATGACTACATTTTGCAGCATGACACCAATTTTAGATGAAAATGAGGCTTGGTGTATTGACAGACACAAGCAGAATGAAGCCATGGCCCACAGAGGGGGAGTGGACTTGCTTTCTGGCTATTCCCTCCAATTATTCTTTATGTACATTTAACAAATGTCTATGTAAAACAGGGCCATTTGAAGAGATATTTGGGTGGGGTGAAGTTTCTGAAATTATTCTTCCCCAAGGCTGTATGCTTCAGGATCCTGACAAATTTCTTACAGTATTATTTAAAGGTATTAAGGGTAATAGGGGTTACTATGTATTTTGAAAAGGATGTTTTGATTGATAGAACCGGAGAATATTTTGCTGCCAATAACCTGTTACTACCTAGTTGAAAACATTTATTTCATAACTCTTTATCAACTTGTTCTCAATCTCCAAATAATTTTATCAACTTTAGTTTTAAGTGCATTTTCACTCCCTTATTCTGCCCGAAGTCTCATCACTAATCTTCTAGTCTGCTCAGAAATTAGTAAGCACCCATTGTTGCCTCCCTTTCCTGCTCTTCTCTTTTCCCTTTATCCCACTTGCCAGGATACCTTTTCTCCTCTCTCCATTCTGTTTGAAATCACAGTGTTCAGCGACCTGGGCCCTCTGCCTCGCTGTCCTCTTTTGAGGTCCCAGACTTGCATTTTTAGATGGAAGGGGAGGAGATGTTGAAGGCAAGTTGTCAGCTTCAGCAGGAGAGAGGGATGGGGAATTGGGGAGGAGAGGGGGGGCAGGGGTGGGAGAAGGTTGCTAAGGATTAGATTTCCATCTGCCAGTCTCTCATCTGTCCTTACCCTGGCCCTGAGCTGCCAGTGCTCCCCTCCTTTTCTGCTGTTGAAAAGAAGGAAGAAAGCATAGGCTTTTGTTTGTTTAGAAGCATAAAAGAAAAAGGGAATTAAGCTCATTAGTCCTTCCTTATTAGTCACCATTGAATATAGAGAGTCAGCTTGAGTAAGTGCAGGCTTGCAAAATGATGTAAAATCATTCAATAGCAGCATTTAGGGGGAAGCTGAAAGTTTTTTCCTGCAAATTTGAAAAATACTGAAAGAGGATGATTTTACATCAGAGTATAAAAATCCAAATCTGACATACTATATCACCAGTTGCTTCTTTCCCTCTTACTGATTGCCAAAAGAATTTAAATACTTATGAAGCAAGAATTTTAATTCATACTTGGGTTAGCTCTGCAGTACATGATACAGACTTGGATTGTTTACTGCTGTATGAATTCTAAGAGCAAATTTGCTACTTTAAATGAGTGCTCTGAGGTAATGTATATAAACACTTACATCTGAAGTCCATGAAAATTCTCAAATAGTTGTGTTTAGTAGGATATTGTTCTGCTTGCAAAACAAGTTTCTGTTTTCCTGCTCTTGGCTTTATCTTAGATTGATGCTGTGCTAGAAAATAGACTAGATATTGTGTTATCTGCTCTGATAAGGACTGTTTTCTTGATTTTAATCATGGAAAGCCAATTCCTGTTGACAAGTTACTGGGTTTACCATAATTAGAAATTGGCTGGGTCCTGAGAGTGCTTAGTTAACTTAATCTTTATGATACAGAATGTCTAAATGCAGCATGTAAGTAATTTGCTAGGACATTTTGACTGTACCAAAAAGGCAGCATTTGACAGTAAAATAGTACAAATTTGCCGAAAAATGCTAAAAAATAAGGTATCAGTAGCCTAAAAATTCCCATGTAAACTACTGATGCATTTTTCTGCTGCTACTGTGTTGGAGACTAGTAGCAGCAACTAGTAGCTCCAGTGCAAACTGAAGATATTAACAGGGGAAATTATCTTGGGGAAGCAGTAATTAGTGCATTCTTAGCACATTTACATGTTTGATGAACACAAGAGGCATAGCAACCAGGGTGATGTATTGCCAGGTGCTTAATGCTATGCCTCTTTCTGCCCTCCATGCATGTGTGTGTGGGAATCCAATTTGCATCAAGAATTCTCCTAGCTTGGGATGGCAGTGGCAGGTGAAGGTGGTCTCTTGCAAGTAGGATACGTAGAAAAGGGAAATGGGCACTAAAATTTCACAGGCAGCACTACTGTTTTCCTCTTCCTTTTAAAGATTTCATACAAATGAGGTGGTTGCTCCTGACATTCTTTGAAATTATGAACATGAGTGTGGATCATTAGTATGTCCCCATGAAGTTTATTGTATGTTTACATTATTTACGTGCTCTTGAAGGAACCAGCTTCAGTGAAGACAGTTTCTCACAGGGCTTTAAGACAATAAGAGAAAACAGGCAATTGTTTACAGTATTTGTAACAACACCTTCATTGATATGTCTCATTTTTAGTACCTTTTTATCTACATGTCTAAAATTAAATTAGGTCTCCATTACTAAAATTAGAAGAGTCATTGGATTAGAAGTGCTTTCTTTCTGATCCTTAACTGAATGAAAAGAGCTTCTTTTGATAAAACCATAATAAAATTAAATGCTCCACATCTTATGTCCTGAAACCTTATGGATGGAGTATTAAGTTTATTATATTCGTCAGACTAAAAACACCTTAAAAGATGGGACAGAATTCTCTGAGCAGGCAAATAAGATTTGTATGAGTAAGAGAGATTGGTCATTCAGCCCCAGTATTACTCTCTCACATACTGGATTTTTGTTTAAGGTAGCCTTTCCACCTTGCATAAACAGAACTCCCATTGTATTCAACACAAGTTTTGCTTGTTTGAGGCAACATGCTTTTCATAAACTTCATTGGATTACACTGGTGCTTAATACAAAGCTTGTGCATAAGTATTTTTACTAATTGGGACTACAGCATTCAGCTTCATTGAGCTCTGGCATCTTAAGGACTTCAGGATTAAGTCTACTTCTAGCCACTATTACTCAATATATGCATTTTTTATGATTAATGTTTATATGTATGATTAATATTTGTGTGGTTACTGATTAATAAATGTGTGATTAATGTTTTATAGATATGTTTTGTATGATTTCTGTATGTTTGTAAAATGCCTTTTTTTCCACTCAAAAATCATCCATAGTTGAACCCCAACCTCCTTCTTTTGTGCTGAAGTTTCTGGCTTAGAGGCATTGAATGAATCTTCAGTAGAAATGGTGCAGGGGAAGACAGCAATCCCAGAAGCATCTATGCCTTCAACATCTATGCCTTCTGAGCTCAAGGATTGAATGGAAACATAAGAAAAAAGGATCCAAACTTCACATTTCTCAATGAGATACGTCCTGTTAGCTGTCTAGCAATTATTTGAGTATTAAAAGCCAGTATCATCTTTCCTAGGACCACAAAAATGTCTACATTTTTCCATGATTTAAAAGTAGCAAGATCAAATACCTTCAGAGCAGTTTAGCAGTGCTTGTCCTTAGGAAGATGTGACTCCTTCAAGGTTTTTGGGGATTGTGGATTCATCTGGTGTGAAATGGACTCTAGACAAGACCTTTCCGCCTGCTTCCAAGAGGCCCTGGCAGATGACACTGCATGATGGGTGACTGAAAAGTGACATTTTTTGAGCACTTAGACTCCAAATCTAATCTTATGCCTGTCCCACGCTCTAAGGTTATTGGGTCAGTAGGGATGGTGCAGCAGGATATAGGATGGGAAGGTTTGTTCAAGAGGTGCCTGAGTTCTGTCCACTTTTTTGCAGAGTAGTGCCATGGAGTGCCATGTCTCATTTCAAAACTATTCATCCAATCTTGTCAAAGAGCAAGGGCTCAAGTTAAGAGGACTACATTTTTGTGGAGATAAGCTTATTATGTAGCCGTATGTGCCAAATTTTGCATGTACCCTAACAATCAAAAATTCAAAGTAAAGAACATAAAAAGCTGTTCCATTGACGCTATTTCATGAATGTTTGTTGGGGTGTGAAATTTACATGTCTTTGAGTTTGTCTGTTAACTTGTCTTTGAGATATATAAGCATAATCAGCATTTGGGCATAGGAGGGAAAGCTAGTGTTTAAATTTCTTTCCTATAATTGGGTCATTCTCCATGAAGAAATTTTCCAGCTGTACTGGGGTTGTTTTAGCATGATGCAATGCATTCTGTAATGTGAGCAAGTCTCTTTCATGTCTGATGTGTCCCTTTTATAAACAGAGCTGTAGAAGAGTATCTTTGAAAGCTTCTAAGGCGATACTTGCAATTTTAGTGACTTTTTATTAGTGCCTGTTCAAGCTGAGATATCTTCTAACTGAGCAGTTCCCAAGCTTACCTGATTTGGTCTCTTTTCCTGCCTTCGAGCCTTGAAGCTCAGATTCCAGATGCAAGTTGAACTGCTTTTCTGGAGTTTTAAAACCCTCTTTCTGAGTGTTGGGATCCCACCTGGTCTTGTGGACCCATATTCCGACCTGACGTTTTGTACCGTAGTGTTAAAGCCTGGCTGGCCTTGCTGTAAACTGTTGTGACATGCTGTTGTGTTTGTCACAGCTGGTGACAAATGTGAGATTTATTCATCAGGTTTGCATGAAGAAAGCAATTTGTTGTCATTCAGAGAAACAACAGGCAGCTACTAGGGATAATGAGAATCTCAAATGAAGTTTCATTGGGAGGCGCTGCCTGTGAAATGGTGGAAGAAGCCCAGAAGAAAACAAGGGAAGGGAGATCTGAGCTAAAAGCCTCATCTGCAGCAGGATAAATGAACTATGGTCTGTAGATCTGGTGCAAGAGGGGCTCTAAAAGTCATGCTTCACAGTTTACATTGAGGATTTATTCAGAAGGGTTGGTAAGAACATACTTGTGAGTGGAAAATGTGCCTGGAAAAGGCAGACGTAAACATAGAGCAAGCAAGTGTAGTACACAGGTTATGTAGGTGAAGTGTAATCTTCAAATGAGCCTGTCTAATTCTAATTTTACATTTGAGTTTAAGGAATAAGGTAGATTATGGCTTAAATCTAAGGCAAATGGCTGCATAGAAAAAGGGAACTTGCTCTTATTGTTTCTTTTTATATTGGAAGGGGCTTGGAGTGGTAAAGGCTAGTCAAGTTCACAGAGGGGCAGGATGTAACTGGAAACATTTCCTTGTGTGCTGTGAAGCACTGATCTGAAGAGGAAGTGTTTGAAGGGTGGATAAATGCCTGTGGGTATATTTAGCCAAAACCTCTATGACAAAGGGCAGCAGGGACTGGAAGGATTGCCAGTATCTTGGTGTGCAGCAGAGGTAGTGGAGGAGCCTGGAGCAAGCAGCACCCAACCTTCTGTCCAGGCAACATCTGACCTCACAGAATTTCTCTTAAGTGCCTGGTATATTTCAACATCAGTACAAATTAACAGTTTAAAGAGTGCTATTTTTGCACATATATTTCAGTGAAGGCTGTGAAAACCTTTACCAAAACAGTATTTTACCTAATTTGCAAAATCTCTGAGGTGTGTGAGCAATGCACCTGCTCTACTGTGGGAAACAAACGTTTTGATGTTGTGATCAATTTTTTTGAAGAAAAGGAGTGTGGAAACTGCAGGAGAAATTAAAAATCCAAATTCTGTTTTGTTAATTCAGGTGTGTAAATAGGTCATTCTAAGACAAAGGGATTGAAAAAACCTGTGAACTAAAATCTCAGTTTACAAGTATAATGTTCTGTTTATTTTATATGAAATACATTTTTTAAAAAAAACTGACTTGGACATTTTTTTTATTTGAGGGGGAAAAAGCCAAGTCTTAACTTCTTAGAAAATGCAGTGTTTTCTGGAATGCTTAGTTCAGCATATATAAAACTATGTTTTGAGAAATTTATTCCACTTAACTCCATTAAATGAAACCTGAGCATCTGGCAGTAACAGTAAAGACTGGAGTGTGTTTCTCTTCAAAATGCAGCTGAACGCAATCTTCCCCCTGATAGTTCTGAGGAGTATGTGATAGCTATATCAGCTATTTCTATGTTACTTGTTTTGACAGATTAACATTTTGATGGGAATTTTTCATGGAATTAATCTTTTTGTAAACATGTACTTAATAAATTAGAAGTTGACTAACAGGCTGTGATGACTAAATTATAATGTAGGACATATTAATATGGCAAGAATTCCTGTATCTTAAGAGTGATTTGAGTTTCTAGTCTGTTTGCATATGTTGCTGTTAGCAGCAAGCCAGTCAAGGAACAAACAATCCGTCCCCTCGGTATATTTTTGCAAGTTTCCAAAATAATGTCAAGTCAAAAACTGCACACTTTTGTTTTCTAAAAGCAGTTTTGCTCTTCCATAGGAAAAAAGATTGGAAAAAATCTCATTTAATGTAATTGATATATCACAAAAGACACACTGAATAAAAAAGTTACATCCAACAGTACTTTTGCTATTTCTCGTATTTGGGTCTTCAGCCTTTTGTTGTCTTTTAAGTATTTTTTCATTTCTCCTTCCAGAGCACTAGGAACATACATACAATACAAAGACAGTATTTCGCATATAAAAATTCATTTAGTGATTAAAAACTTAGGGAATTATATGTTGGACAAGACTTTTCCCCTGTTAAAACTCATAGATGGATTAGCAGAAGAGGTGATACCACTTGGGCAATGTATATGCTAGTTTCTGAACACTTGAAGTTTACTCCTTTTTCCTTCTTGATGTGTCTTCTCAACTGATGAGTAATAAATCACTTTTAAGTCAGGGCGCAGGGGACTATGGCATGGAAGATAATACAAGGATGACAGGCTCATTTAGTGGCTTAGCACACAAAGACATTGGGCATGTTGCCATTACTCATCTTGAGTTTGGAGTTCAGTTCAAAGAGGTGCTTGTCAATGCTTCTCCAAAAGGATGCGTCATTTCCATAACGATGCTGGCTGGTGTTGACTGCGAGCTCATAGAAGTTGTGAAGAAACTGGAACTTCCTCCTCGTTCTTGTTTTGATGTGAGATATGTGGTTTATACAAACTAGGTTATAAGGTATTAAATTTAATGAGTAATTGTCCATTGTTTTCTGGCTAGAAGAAAGTTGAAAGCACACTTTTCAAAACACCAGGCTTTGCCCAGACTTTGCCTGCTACATTACCAAAGAGAGAACATGCCCTGATTTGTTGAGTTGATCACCCTCATCCAAATGGACTTTCTGGGGCCACAGCTGGTCAGAATACACTGAGGAAATGGGGATGCTGAGAGACTTTGCAGATGGCATCGGCCCTATCACGTCTGTCCACTATCCTTCCTGCTCTCCTGTGAAAGAAAGGCAGTGTCTACAAACTCATTGAACAATGAGTAAACCTCAACTGGGTGACGTTTCCAGAGAGGTTCTAGAAAAAATTCAGAGATGTATGTAAATGCATTGTCAGAGAGAAAAAACAAAACCCCAGAAAATTAATTTTATCCTCCACACCCCAAGAGAAAGCTTTCTACCTTCTTTTCTGTCCTGCTACCCAGAATGAGGTATTCTGGTCATCCTGCAGGAGGATGTTTAATCTCCTTTGAAAATGCTATTGTGGTAAGTGGCAGGATGTGGTGATGCCATCAGAAAACTTTTAGTACCTGCTCTTTCAGAAATAAAACACAACTTCAGTTTCTCAGTGGAAACGATCCTTGTCAAACAAGGAGTAGATTGAGGAAGAAAAATCCTGGTGAAATCCTCACTGTATTTTTTTAAAGGACATTTTAAAAGGTCTGACTCAGCAGCTTCTCAGTGGCCATAATACTTTCCTGAAGTTTAGCTGTGAGGCCCTAGGTATCGCCATGGATTAGAACTGAGCAAGCCTCTTATATGCACCTTACTTGACCTGTGTACCACAGAATATACTTTCACAGTTCTATTCTACTTAAAAAAAAATCTTCTGAAATGAAGTAAACTTTCTGATACTTTTTCAAATTTATTAAGTGGACTCTGTTAAAATCAAGCTCTTTTTAGAGAAAACTCCATGTCTATGAAGTATTTCCTCCAAAGTATTTGAAAATCAGATCAAATTCTGTCTTCTAGTCTTTGTATTTAATACGGTGTATATATTCCTTGTATCTCAGTTCATTTGTTTTGACGTCACCTTTTTACTACCTACCACTGAGCCCACAAACATCTGTAACTTCCCAAACAAAGTTAATTTCTTCTATTAATGAGAGACTTTTTTTCCCTGTAGAAACACATAATCAAAAATTGATTATACCAAACCAAACAAAAATTTCCATGAGCTTGAATCTGAGGAATTCCCAGTACAGACAATAGAAATGAAGTGCAGCTAGATCAATGTGACTCCTGTTCATAGTTATTTATACAAGTAACAGGAACTAGGCTATGCTAATAAGCAAGTCAGCCTTTGAAGTACAAAGAGTATGCAAATACGTTAGCCAAAACTTGGAGTTTGGAATGTAATTAATTGAGCAGAAGAAACACTGAGGGTGCAGAAAAGTTACAGAACTATGGCCCACTTTCCAGGTGGAATTCATTGAATTTTGTGCAGTTTTTCATTGTGTTCCAGGTCTTTTTTGTTCTTCTGATTGTAATTTCAGGTTATACTGTAAACTGTAGCAGTTCATGGATACCTGTTTTATATGTTCATGCATTCTTCCTGCTGTTTATGCAACTAAGGAAGTTGTGCATTTATCTTTGCATTACTTGGATCTTAACAAGGACAACATTTTTGGGGATGCTCAAACTTGGGTAATTTTACTCCTTAATTTCTCTTAGCTTGTTTCCAGCAGCAGCATTGAGCCAGTATACTCACCAACTCTTGGGGGAATTTAAGGGAAAAAGTTGGTCCAGACCTAGGGTTATGGAAAGGTGAAGGATGAACATTTGAGTTTGAACATTAGGAAAATGAAAAACATTACTCTGAATGAATATAACTCCTTGTAGAAGAAAAGGCCAGTAGAGAGAGTACAGAAAAGGGAGAAAATAGGTGGGCAAGAAGGGAGATTTTGAACACTTGGATAGTAGCAGAAAAGAGTAAATGTATTGATAGAAGAAACTTATCATAGGTAGGAAGCTGGTGTGTATTTTCAGAGCATAGCAAGCCCATCCTGGCTTTTTCTCTATAGAGGTCTTCAACTTCTTACTTTGCCTTTAAAATCTACAAGTACTTTAGCTGAAAGTTTTATGTGTCTCCTTGTGCCCAGTTCTGATTTTTTAGGGAACATGCTGCAAGAGAGAGTTGCAGTGGCCCTGCTCTCATGCATAATGAAAGTTAATGAGTGAAGGTGAGTACTCGGTAATGTGGGATAGAGTTCATTGTTCACCGTCAGGAAGACGAGAAGAGTTATTCTGGAAAAACAATGTTTGTAATATGCAAATCCACTAATTGTGTTGTTCACATAAGCAGCTGTTGGAGCACTAGGCTATATACATGCAAAATCTTACAAGTTGGGTTTGAAGTAGCACTACCAGAGGAGTGCCAGATTGAGTCAGAGTAGGTGCTTGGAAGCTGAATTACCTTTTTGGATTTCTTTGGTGCATGGACCCACCCAGCACTGGTAGAATTTAGCAACAGATTTTGAAGGTAGCACCTGACTGCAGTGAAGGGAATAACTGGGAAATTTTGCCTTTCAGACATTAGTCATCTTTGTTTTGCAAGACTGTTGATAAAAAAATGCTGGTGTTTTGGTTTATGTTCTGAAGTTTCTTATAACACAGATGGAATTGAAAAAGAAACTAAAAAATAAAAAAGAAAATAGCATCTTATCCAAGTGAAAAAAAGCTACATGGAATACCTTGGCATTTCCTGGGATGTTTGCTTTTTCTTTCTTGGTAAAAAAACCTGCAAGCTTTCAAATCAAATTTGAAAGCATGGATTAGAATGTGTGCCCCATGTATATGTCTCCTGCTTGTTTAGGAAGACAATATAGTAGTAATAATACATACAGTAGTAACTCTCCAATGCAAATTACAGATTAAATTCTGAAGGGAAAATCCTCCATAATGAAAAGAATCTTCTGAAACATATTCAGTTTACTGAAATTTTATTATCAGATGAAACTACATCCAGAGGAGCCAAGTGTTTAAAATTCATGATTTTTATGAAGACGTCAACATTATAGAAATTCTATAAAACTAGAAATCTCATGTAGGAGAAAAGCATAATTTTTTAGTGATATTGAGGAACCTCACAAGATATTGGAATCCAGGATAAATACCTTTGCTGTGCGTTTTGTAATTAAAAGTCTGCCTTGAATTCTCTGTAGTGGAACACTTCTGAAAGGCATTTCCTATCTCTGATTGTTGATTAGCACAGGTCACAGAAGTAGCTGGTGAAGCCCCAGAGGAAATGATCATGTGCAGCCCTGCACGCTTTCACTCCCCTCTTAAACTGTTCATATCCTGTTTTGTAAATGAGTAATGATTAAATGTTTCACAGAGAAACAGAACTTGAAAAGTGTGGTATTCTAGCTTTGTTTATAACTATTTTAAAATGCATGTCTCTTTTCTTGACTAGCTATGTTTATAGTCTGATGTTTTATTGCCATACTGCCCATAATGTCCGAGCTGGGACTGGGAACCTCATCCCACAAGCTGCCATTTACTGCTTCAGAAAATCTTACACAGTCTATGTCCATTGTAGTAAATACTACAAAATACTTTTGTTGGCAGAAGTGATGGTCAAGCCTAAGGATGTTAAAACACCATTTTTAAAGATACGCTTTTCATGCAACTTCTGGTTCCCGTTTGCCTTCTGCTCAGCAAAACCAGCTGGGAATGAACAGTACAGTGTGGCTTCAGAATCATAATTCTGCAGCTGAGGAAAGAGATTATTTACCAAATGCTTCAGGCTTTTCAAAAATGAGACTGAAACCAAGGAATATTTTGAGATTTCTCCTCATGTGTACAAGCTGTGCATTATTTCCCCAATGGAAAATACGATTTTGTGTGTTAAGATACTGCTTAGATACTGCTCCTGTGTTGCCTGTACTCCAGGAGTGACTGTGAGTGGAAGTAGAAGGTTTGGGAGTGCAAGGAATATTCATCAGAACCATTTTGCACAGATCTTATTACAGACCAAGTACATAAAACATTGAATCAGATTTCCACTGAGAGAAAACACTGAAGGTCTGTGGAAAGCTGCAGTCATCATTGGCACCCTCAGAATTAGAATGAGGTTAGTGAGCTGCTGGCTAAGGCAAGCTGTCTGGTTCACATGGATGATATTTAGGTTTTTGACTTAGCACTTCTTGGCAAATTTGCCCTTGGGAAGGATGTTAGTTGGGCTTGATGTAACTAGGTAACTTCATGTATGAAAAAAATATAGTGATTTCTGAGAACATTTATCCAATAGCAAGTTTAAATACTGTTAGAGGACAGAAGTCCAAGAGAAGTTGTTAGGATTGTCCATCCAGAGCATTGGAGACCCCAGAAATCATTCTGGGCACTTCAGAAATCATTATGTTTATGCAGCCTTCCCCCATATGATCTAGTTAGACCTACAGACAGCATTGCTGACCTGTTGTTGAGCAGATCAGCAATCCAGACAGGAGCTGGTGGGATTTGAAGAACAATTTTTGTCTTGTTCTAAGAGACAACCCTAGAGATGTGGATGAGTAGCACTGTATGAACACAGCTTGGACAAGTGAAGGAACAGAAAGTGCCTCCAGCTTTCTGAACATAATTGATAGAGTGGTAGGTAACACTGGGAAATGGCAAAATGTATAAAGCAGACAGAGTTTCAGAGACAGGGAGTGTTGCATTTCAGAATAGAAAGGTCCTTTCTGAAGGTTGTCTTTAGACAACCTGTTAGAGCTGGGTGTGTTAGACTCTATCTTCCTTTTAATGAAAGAAGACCTGAATGTTTTGTACTGTAACATACATTTGCATGCTGTAGAAAGTGATTTTTATGTTAAATGTATTTATTCCATAAGTTCAGACAAATGCCTTAGGGAATGAACCTGGTATAATCAACTTCAATATTAACAAAAGTTTCATCAAGGAGAGGCTGTTAATGCAAGCTTAAAATTACATTTTTAAACTTTTGAAAAAATAATTTGGAATTCATTGCATATTTCATATTGTACAAGCTGTTTAAAATATACTTCATATATACTGTTGCACCTAAAAATTTAGCAGAAAGAAATCAGTGGTTTCCCATCTCTGAGCAGAAGCCTCAGCTTAATCAAGCATTCCAGATTCAATAACCTAACTCAGAACAGTTTGGCATGACTTCATCCTGTGCTCAGGGGTGATTTACTGAGGGACTTGCTTACTATTTTTGGGTAGTATGAGAAGGCACAACAGTATAACTACCATGGGTCTCTTGCACAAGATGCCAAGATTATGACAAATCCTCAAGTACTCAGTAATTTTCTTTGTTGGACATGAGAAATGGAAATAAATGCTTCATTCGTGGTTTAAAATTTAAAATCTGTGTAATCTATATTATAATAACACTCTGAAACTAGGTCATTCTAATTCTGGTTTACCCCTTCATATGGTGTTAACTGGAGAGGTGGAGTTTTTGTTTCCCACCCTCTTTGCAATGCAGTCAGGACAATACTTTCAGTAATAAATTGACTTCAATCCCATGTCCCAACTATCACTTACTTTTAAGTCTATAATTTGTTCTAATGTCTGTTATAAGGAAGCAAAACATGACTAGATGACTTCAAGAAATCAGGTGTGTAAAGCGTTGTGAAATAACCAACCCAGAGCTATTAATTGCTATATATATAAATGTATAAAACACTTCCTATATATTTTTGCTTATATTACAAGTGAGAATTTTTAATAAGAGGTGTGATTCCGAAAGCCATGGAGAAAGTGAATCAACAATGAAATAAGAGTTTTAAGAGACACTGTAAGGCTGATAATCCCAAATTTTACCTGCATGTTTTTTATTTACTTTATGGGCTTGATGCTAGTCTAGACCTGCCACTAATGCTGCTAGCTTCAAAGCTGCCTCGGTGCAAGAGGAGCCTCCCTCTGCCTTTTTTACCTCCGGCAGTGTGGTTGTTTGAAGCTGTTCTTTGTTTTCAGTCTGCACATCATAGTGTTAGTCTGCATATAACACAGGCATTCAGGTTCTTTCAACTCCATGTAGCAATAAGATTTATGAGAATGTTGTTGTGATTACAGTCAAAATGTTCATTGGTAGTGTAAAAGCGTGGTGCTATCGTAGCTGTACCTTTCAAATCACCTCACTGTCCCCAGTGTCCCCAGTAATTCAGAATGACTGAAATACAAGGTTGAAGAGAATCAAAGCCAAACAGAGAATACATTTTGAAGACTGTAAGTAGACTTTGGTGGCCTGGAACATCCCAGGTGAGGCAGTTGGCAAGCCTGAGGGGACTCTGTTGCATGAGTATTCAGAATAACTAAGCAATTAAACTTTTAGGGTCATGGGCATGCAACAGAGAACTTCAGTGCTAAGCACTGCATAGATATGTGGAGGTTTTCACTTCACAAAAAGGAAATGAAAATGTGACATAAAGCAGTGATTTAATAACAACTGATGATTAGTCTCTCCAAATTTTAGGTGAGCAGCTTTGTACTCCAAGAGCACCTGGTTAAAAGTTTCTAAAGATGAAACATTAGGACTCAGAATCTCTTGAAAACAGGATCAATGCTCTAGCTAACCTCAAATTTGCACTGCCAAATTCTGAGTGTTTGAGAAGTATGAGCAGTTGGCATCGCGTCGATGCTGATAGGAACATAGAACTTGCAGAAAACCTCATTTTTAATATTTGATACCTAAACACAAGTATTTACATGTATTTTGCTTAGTAAACACTCATTCTTTATAACACAGACTATTTGGCAAAAGATTTGCATGTTGTTTTTCCTTTTATTTGGTTCCAAAGTTTAAGACAGTTTTAAATGTCTTTTAGTGTCTGCTTCAGATATGCTCTTCTCACATAGGATGTTAGCTTTGTATCTGTGTGATGAGATCATTTGCTCTTAATAATTAGGTATAGGCTAGAGAGTATACAGAATACCATGTAAGTTTATATGTTTTTACCCTATCTTCATTGCCCAAACAAAAATGAATAAATAGTAAGAAAGGAACCTGGCAATTTCTACCTGTGAGTAACATGGCTGGCAGGTTAATTGCAGGCTTAGGCATGAATATGCAAAGGCGGAGATGATTCACAATTGCAGGAATAAAAGGACAATGAATGGAGTCTTTGGCTAGGTGTACAGTTATGCCTGGCACCAGAGAGGATGAATATAATACTTCCTCAACTGTGCAATCATTATGATCAAGAACAAGTTCTTCCATGAGCAGAACTGCAATGAAACCTGGTTTGCTGTGGATCCATAACATTAACCTCCTCACCTTGAGCTTCTCCCCAGTATCTGCAGCTGCAGTTTCTTTGGTCTCCTTTGCCTCAAAGCAGTCCCCTGTACCCTTTCCCCTGTCATGTTTCTTCCTCCTCTCATACTCCTTTGACTGCCAGCTATGCAGTTATGCTTTGCTCTTAAATTTAACAGACCAAACTCTTAAATCCCTTCTGTGGCCTTCCCCACATTGATAAGTTGTAAATTTTAACCCTCGTTTTTAAGAATGCAGCTGATACAATGTGAACCTTAAGACACATAAAACACTTATAGCCTTAAGACACTATTTAGATGGGAAAGCAAAATTTGAGATGTTTGAAGTCTAAAATTTTATTGGATTGTCAGAACTTTTAAAAATCTCTACTCCTTAAGATGCAGAGAAGCCCTTGACTAACTTCTAGTTAAGTCTTACCAGCTAAGGAGTAAAGTAAAAAGTTATTTTTTCTATCAGTCATGTATTTGTTGATGAGCTTTTAAGTTTTGCCACTTCTTTGGTAACTTGTTTGCAATGCTGCACAATGGATTAGAAAAGGTTTTTTTAATATGCCTGTGTGGGATAATATGAGTGGTGCACTCTGTGTGGTTTTGTGACCGTAAGGATTTGCAAAATGCTCATTTTCAAGGTTACAGAGTACTAAGATGAATCTGGACAGTCTTCCCACACAACGTGCTTTTAGCTGCAGTAAAACTTCACAGTTAATCTGTCATGAAAGTTGTGGCTCTGGCAGTTTTTGCTGTTGTTTCAGTACACCACAGTTGGATTTCTCTTTCTGCCTGGTTTTGCTTTATGTTCTGTGACAGTTGAGTCACTTGGTGAGTGTTGATGAGCTCTGCTTTTTTTTTGTGGCTTTTGAAAATGCCTGAGTGGTGAAAAGAGCTGGAATGAAACAGGATTGGCCCTACTTGTGCTTCCTTGCTGATTTTCTGCAGATTTTTTTTAGCATAATTCCAATGTGAAACAGATGATAGTGCGATGATCTGAATAGATTTGAAAAATAATATGACATTTACCAGAAAGTACTTATGAGGAATAAAGACTGAATTGGGTTCATGGCTCTTTGGGTTGTAGAGGAATGAAGCTTTGATCAATAATCTTAAAGTACACAAAATTGCTGCTGATGTCTTTAGTGGATGTATATAGTGAGGACAAGGCAGTTGCGCATAACTGTATACTTATCTGAACCAACCCAAAAAAACCTCTAAAGTTCCTGCATTAAAGGGTGATCTCTGATTGACTGTGTCAGAATGAGGCTACAGGGTCCCAGCGGATGAGTATTTTTTTGGAGACTGATAGTGAAAACACAACTTGAGAGAGTTTTACAAAATGAGCTTATAAACTTTGGGAACATGTTAAGTAGGGCAGTAACGATCAGGAATAGACCAATGACTTCCAGTATGCATGCCACTGGTACAGCTGGTTCTAGAGTACTGAGTCAGTCCTCATCTCCTTCAAAAAGGAAGTTGTAAAAGGTAACAGCAAACAAGAGAGACACCAGAGATAGGGTCTGAGTAATGAATGAGTCTTATACAATAAATGTAAAAAAGACATCAGGCTTATTTTGTCATAAAGGAATTCAAGGGAGAGCTAGATTACAGAGTTCAAATTCCTCCACAGAGGAGATACGGAGTGGTAAAGGCTTTTTTAATTCGGTGGAAAATGAGTCATAGTCATAAACAGAAACAAGATAAAGTAGAAATTAGGTACTCAATTAAATGTGAGTAACAATGAATGAGCAAGGAGATGGTGCAGTGTCTACCCCTTGATTTCTTCCAGTCTAAACTGAATGCTTCTCAAAAAGGTGCATTTCCATTAAATAGTACAAAAAATAAGGATGTGATTGATATATAGGACATTACGTTGTCTTAGGCCTGGTGTCCTATGAAACTTAATAAAATGACCAGATCACTTTGACTGAAGACAGTAATGTAGCAACTTATCCACAAGAAGCCTATATGGAATTATGGTGCCAGTTCTACACACCGACCTATTTGAGTGCTAAAGTAATGCAATGGTTAAACTCATGATGAGAATTAGTCACAAACCTTTCTCAATCTTACATTTTATATTTGTCTTTTAAAGATCTTACCATCTCACAATGCTTTTATTTGTAAAGCAGCATTACTAATTAGTACATACATGATACTGAAAAGGGTGGTGGCAAACAGCACTGAAAATCCAAGAGAGGAAGGGATAAAATACAGTTTTATTTGCAATTCACAATGATTATTTGCTTTTCTTTAATTGAATGCATGGCAGTGGTCCTGTGGATGCAGAGCAAAGTGTGTGATGCTATTTTTCTAAAATTTTATGACTTTAGGATTATCTCAGGATTGGAGAAGGGAAAGCAGGAAGGAGGATGGGCTTTTTCAAAGAGTTAGAAAAAATGTTTCAAATAGAATTTTAGGGTTAAATGGCTACAAAAATAATACTGATTATTGTTAGAGCAACTGCAAGAACTTTTTAAAACGTCAGTCTTTATTCTGAATTCATTTTCTTTATTCTGAATTAATTTTCTTCTGAAGGAGGCTTTCAGGGAAGATTATATGAATTTGAGGTATAACATTTACTGCACTTATTTTAGAAATGACTAAGATGCTTCAGTAGCAGTGCAGCAGCCATAGTGATTTTTTAAAATAATTTGTTGTTGTTGTTGTTATTGTTATGAGGGGTTTTCTTGCTTAGCTATATGGCATTTTCATTTCTTTAAAAGTAGCTGCAGGGAAAAGGTCAATTCAGGGAGTACAGCTGATGCCTCCTGGGAGGGGGACATAGCTTGAATTACAAAATACCTGATCATTAGCACCCTCCCCAGAAGGATCTGAGTGCTGTATTTAAATATGGTGCTATATTTTCCTGTTCAGCTTCAGTTTTGGTAAGTGCTAAGTACCCTCAATTTTAACCATGCTCAGATCTGAAAATGACCAGTTGCAGGAGCAATTCCTGGTCTTACACGTTCTGTACCTTATCAGACTTTTAATGGTATCTACTCTGCATCTTGACCTCTTCCCCCTGCACACTGATCTCTACAAAAAACTGGAAGACTGTTATATTTAATAGGAAGGAAATAGCAAGAAATGTTAGATGAGTCTGGAAGAAGGAAGCTGTCAGTAATACATGGTATTTGATTCCAAATGAGGTGCAGTGCTCTAGTTTTTTATTTTCTGTATTTTTTCTTGCTCCAAAGTTGACTGTTACATGTCAAGTGAAGCAGCTTATAATTTTTTCTTATTTTTGCCATCCTAGTCATTTAAAGCTAACTCTGGGTCATAAATTAGAATAATCTTCCATTTCCTTCCCTATCATTAGCAGGGTTTGAGTGCTGAATGGCTTTTAGGAGAATTACTCATTTCCTTTTATTTTCCTCTCTGCCCTGTAGAATAAGCTACAGGGAGGTGAATTTTATTTCACTCTTAAAAAATAAAATGAAAACTGCCACGAATCCAGCCCCAAGCATCCAGTCTGGGGAAAGGCCAATGTTTGATAATGACTTTGTGGGTTCTGATGGGTTGTGTGACAGTTCCAGTTTCTAGAGCCATCTGTGTGAAAGTAGCCTGACCTTCTGCAGACCTGGGAATGCAAAGGAGAGCATCATCAGCAAATGAGTAGCACATGAGAGGAAAAAGTAAAACTTAATTATTGTCACTGTTCATTTGAGGAAAAAACATGTTCTGATATCAAACTTGGTGTTGCTAATTACCATTTACTCTCATCCTTTTCCATTTTCTTTGTGGAAGCATGTGCCCACTAAAAAATGAGTGAACGTTGCTCATGAAGGGAACTCCTTAAACTCAGGATTTAGAAACTAAAACAGTGATTTCCTGTCTCTCTGTCAGAAGAAATCATTTTAATTATTTACAACTCTCTTCCCATTTCCTACCTTTGTTTTAAATATGGTTGAAAGAATTCTTAGGTGAAATAAGTACAGATGCAGATAATTTTTAAGCAGAGCTACAGAGCAGCCAACCTCTAATTTATAAAATACAGATGGTGGGTCTGATAGGGTTGAAAGAATTCTTAGGTGAAATAAGTACAGATGCAGATAATTTTTAAGCAGAGCTACAGAGCAGCCAACCTCTAATTTATAAAATACAGATGGTGGGTCTGATAGGGTTGAAAGAATTCTTAGGTGAAATAAGTACAGATATGGATCATTTTTAAGCAGAGCTACACAACAGCCGACATCTAATTTACAAAATACAGATAGTGGCTCTGAGCTGCTGGATGTATTTGGGGGGTCTTCTTTACATTAGATATATTCAGTTCCTCTGGCACTTTTTAGAGATCCTGATGTAAATAGGAAGTTTGATGCATAGCAACAGCAAAATATATAGCAAAATTTTATATTGTGGCTTGGAAATTGATTTTCAGTGGTGATTTCACATAAATTAAAACTCTTGAGGGGCAAATTTTGCACTGCTCTGAAATCAGTTTGAAATGGATCCCGTGAGGTCTTTTCTCTATCAGCATTCTCTTAATTCACATGGGGAACACTATTTCAGTTTTAGAGAATTGAATGTGCAACCTTGCTCTGAGCAACACAAATAAGGTCGTGCATATGCATATTTGTGTTCTGCATCTCCTTTATGCATGAACATGTTCAAGATCTCTTCATAACCTTGGACTTTAAATTCTTGGCTTCAGAATCACACTTCCAAGAGGCTGAAAAATTTAGTTAAACAGTATTTTTATCTAGTCTTTATCTTCTATCTTCTCTTTCAGCACACAGTCGCACAACCAGATTCTGTGCTGTAGGGGCAGAGATGAAAATCCTCTCAAAACTTCCCCCATTATGGACCACTTGTCAGAATGTTCTGAAATGGCTTTTTCCCCATGACAGAAGCGGAGAGATGTAGCTCCCTTCGTGGGAGAAGGGAGTGAAAGAGGGATTTATTCCATCCACCTTGCACAGGACTCAAACACACCTGGAAGCTTCTCTTTAGACTGGTACTTAAAGTAGCCTAAATTATTAGCTGAGACCTAGATGCACAACTTCTACGTGGCCAGGTTGAGACAAAGCCCTAGAAATATTTTGTTGTGCTCACTCCGTCCAGACATAGTATTTCGACAGTCTGAGCCCTGACAGAGGAACCAAACCAGTTTGGTTACCAGCCTACCAGTAATTAGTGGGTCTGTGTCCAGATGTCTCAATGCACAGGTGTATCTAAAGTTTAGTAGAAAATAGATCAGATTAACCTGTTTTAAATAAGTATAAACGACATGCCAGTCTGACCCATCATTTCATCGGCAGATTCAGGCAAAAGGTATTGTTGATTTTATCATCTTTGGAAAGAATATACTGAACACAACATCAATGTGTTGTCTGTGACTTATTCTTTGTGACGCCTGACAGGGTTTCAGCCACTCGTTTATTTCTGCCAATGTCACACCATTGGAAGCTATTAGCTAAAGTTTTGACAGTTCTTACCTCTTTATCCACTGTCATGACACCAGTTACTAGCTCTGGACCCTGTATACTTGCATGCATTTGATCTTGACTAATCAGCTAATCAGAAAAAAGAGGACAAGACATGAAACTTCTTGCAGCTGTTTGTAAAGCCACTGTGGGGAGGTAAGGAAGGTGCAGAGTTCCTGGTGTACAGAGAGCAATCCTGGCAGAAGGTAAGAAGTGCACAGGTACTTACATAGCAGCTGTTGCCAACTCTGAAACATGTTGCAGCTTTTTTTCCAGCCCATCCTCAATTTCTTATCATGGCTGTACTGCTACAAGTAACTATGTTCTCAGATCTTCCCACAGATATGCTTATTTAAGATGTTTCCTGACCTTGTTCCATCCAAAACAAGCTTGGTTAATTTATGCAGCCTGGAAAACATGTCTGTGTTTAACCCTACCTGATGCACTTTTGTGGGGTGAGACAGCTCAGGTTGGACTTCATGATCTTGGTGGATTTTTCTAACCTTAATGTTTCTATAATTCTGTAGTCTGGCAGGAGGGTTGTGTGAGTGAGCTGGGCAATAATCTTTTTCATTAAATCATAAAAAAGTTGGATGGAAGCGGCCTTTGGAAGTCTTGAATCAAAACCATTTCCAGCCCTATCTCTGATGAACCCGGTCTTTGTCCAGCTTAGTCTTGAAAACCTCGAAGAATCGCACTGGACAGCCTGTTTCACTGCTGCCTGGAATTTTGTTAAATACATTTGTCGAATCTGAAGCATCCAAGCTGTAGTTTGTGATGTTTACCACTTGTTGTAATCCTGCTACTACCAAAGTGAATTTGGGTCTGTCAGCACTCCAGAAACTCTTTAAACCATTGTAGGCTGCTATTAGATTGCCTCTTGACCTTCCCTTTGCCACACTAACAAAGCCCAGCTCCCTTAACCTTTCATTGTGGGTCACATGCCTTCTGTGTGGTGTTTGTATTATTTGTGAAGAAGGCACACTGTTGGTTCCTATTTATTTGGAGTGCACCATGACCTCCAGGTCATTTCAGCAGGGTTGCTACACAAGCAGTCAATTTCCAGGCTACAGTGATGTATGGGTTTAGTGTTCTCAGAAACCAAACTTCACACTTGTAGTTGAACATGATGAAATTTCTGTTGTCCCAATCCTCAGTTAAGGAGTATTGGGACTTCATTGGGTTCTCAGCTGAATCTCTTAGGGAGAGGTTGAGATAAAAAGTAATTTACGATTGTCCACAAAGTTGCTGAGAGGTCTGTTTTGTCACTCAAGTAGCTAAGAAAGATAGTGAACAATATCAGCCTGCTACTGATATTGCAGTACTTTGCTGATGGCCAGAGCAGCGGTAAAGTCCCTTCAGGACTGTCAGCCCAACCAACCCATTTTCAACAGACCTAAGAATGTGTTCTTCTAGCCCTTACTTCCTCAACTCTCAAGTGAGTATGGGAGAGTCACAATGTCAAAAAGTGTAATAATCTGAGATATATTGTATCCACCTCTCTCTCCTCATACCCAGAGTGGGTTATTTTTGTTACAGAAAGCAGTCAGCTGGATGTAACATGGTCTGCCTGTGTTGAGTCTTTTTGATTACCTTCTTGTCCTTTATGTGTCTGGAAGTAAACTCCCAGGAATATGTTTCCTGCCTCTGCAAGGACTGAGATGAGCTGACTCACCTGTTGTTCGCTTGGTCCTCCTTCTTGCTTTTCTTAAAATAGGCATATCAGTCTTTTTTCAACTCCGGGGACTTACTCTGGTCATGTGCATTTTCTCATACATAATGGCCACACAATCACATCAGCCAACTCTTTTGGCACCCCTGGATGAATCCCCTCCGGTCCCAGGTGTTTGAATAAATACACTGAATTTTGCTGATGGGTCCCTAACCAGTTACTTACAAACTGTCAACTGCCCAAACTTTCTAAAAATGTAGCGGTCCATGCAGGGGTCTGGAAGCAAGTTTTTCCATATTGTGATTCTGCTTCAATAATCTCTGGGACTACATTTCCCCTGAACTTCCTTTTGCTGAGGGCATTGCTTGCAGAAGCCCTTCTTGTTTCCCTTTGCCTAGCTGGCTAATTCAGCTGTAGCTGGCCTTTGACCTTCCTGGTGTTAACCCCTAGTGACCGAGCAATATGTTTATCCTCTTTCTGTGGTGCCTTTTTAACCAGCAGAGCTGTTTGTTGGTGAGGATGTGTGCCTGCACCTTGGGTGTTCATGGAAGTGCCAGGAGGCTGTGAGTGCACAGACGGTGTTCCCGTCGCTCTCCCTCCAGGGCAGAGGAGTGCCTGCTAAAGATACCATCTGAATACTTACATCATTTCAGTCACTTGCTTTTGTACATATGTAACAGGTCATGAGAAACTATTACTTTCCATATCCGTGATGGCTATTTGCCGTATGACTAATTTATCTCAGCAGGCACTCTATTATAAATATGTATTATATTGGGATAGTGCTGTAAATGGCCATGTTGTTCAGAAGAATTGCTCTGCTTCAACATAATACTTTTCCAGTTACACTACAGTGCTGCCATTTTTTAACTTAGTGCAGTTAAACTGTCATAAAATTGAAATATAGGAAGTGAACCTGTCTACTTTTTACTTCAGAGTCCGCATAATGGTACAATCTTGATTCAGTCTGTGTTTTAAAATAAAGGTAAAGCAATGCATATGTAAACTTTGTCCATGGTTTTTCTATATGGATACTGATGTATGCCACGGAATGGTTTATGTCCAAAGCACTTCAGAGTGAGTGGGTGTTATGGAGCTCTTTTGGTGACATGTGGGAAGAAGTCTCCTTCAGTTTGGTTGTCCTTGCTCTCATATTCTTTGGAAACTGTGTTGGCTGAGACAGGCAGTTTGTCTTGCCTTAGTGTTGCCACCTCTTTGTTCTCAGGACTTTTACATCTTGATACTTTAAACTTTCTCTTATACATATTTAGTTTGAGTGAATGTGTTTTCTAGTGCATTTTACTGGTAACTAAAATTTGTCAATAGGATGGATAGATAAATAATGTTGTGAAAGCTTTTCAGGTCAAACTTTGAGTGGATGTGGTTTTTTAATGCATTAATGGCAGCTCAAATATCCACTATTTCACTAATTGTATTTCTTATTCAAGCTGAAATGGCTTATTCCTGTGCTCTTTTCTAGTAGCAAAGTAACAAAAGAGCATTTGACTTTTACCTTAATTAAGTTTACTCAATGAGACATCAGTGTGCAAGGTCTGCTGCACAATTGTGTTTCAGAATTATGTTTAAGAAGACATCTCAAAGGTCCCAAGAGACACTTCTCAAAAGATTTTCAATAACAGCTTGTTTGCAAGGTGAAATTCCAAATCAGTAAATAAATAATGAATAGAGTTGGAATTGGATATATAATAGTAAGTTTTAGAAGTGGATAAGGTAGAACATGTCCAGTGTGAACAGAAAAAAAGAAGTACACTACTTGAAATCAGGAAAGACACCTGAGCTGTACAGCTGCTTGAGATTTAGCTTTTTCTCTGGATAATTCTGTCTGTTCTAACATACTTAGATGATTTTTGGTGGGGGGAGTGGGGGGAATTTTTTGGTTTTTGTTTGCTGGTAACTTTTGTCTCAGTACCTCAGTTACTTCCTGCACTTATCTGCTTCTTTGTGGAGTTAGGGAGTACTTTGTTATTCATGAGGAACTAAATCAATCATCACTTTCTCATGTCATCTTGCATTGCATCAGCTTCCTTTTTCAGATGAAATGGATGGGTGTAACTCCTTATGGAGTTTAGCAGTGCTGTTTGCTGTCTTGGTTTTGGGTGGTGGTTGCTCAATATTAGCCTAAGCATTTAAACATTGCAGTTAATTTATATTTATCCATGCCAATGCGAGGCTTGGAGTTGAAGCACTGTTGAGGTAAATGGGCATTTTTACTGTGGTAATGTTGTACCACTATCCCTACAGTCATAAGTGCAAAGATTTGCATTTTCAGTGGAAGTGGGTAAGGATTAAGAACATAAGCAGGAGAGAGGTGGGTTGTAGAGATATAACTGAGAATACAATTTGTCCTGCCAGCATCCTACCATTGCTAATGATGCCTTAGAAGAAATAAAAGGGACTGTTGTTCGCAAGATTCCCAATTAATTTGTTTACTGGTGGGTCAATGGAATATTTTATGGGGTATGAGATCTGACAGGTACCAAAAAATACCTTATCATTTCAAGTTAACTATTCAGTCTGAAGCTGCATTCAGGTTTGAGTAGAATTGAAATTCTATTGAAACAGAAAAACAGATTTTCTTCAGTGCATTGTACAGTCTCCTCCACTCTGATTTAGTTCCCTGATGTCACAAGAATCTGCTACCTAAGTTATTACATTAATATTCATTGGGTAGATCAGTATTGCACTGCTGGAGCCGATAAATTTTGGTTTAGTTTAAAATCAGAGATGATATTTTATACATTATGTTAGCATACAATTTTTATTAGCTTATCAGACTGGGAAAGAGTGATGCATTGCAGTAAAAAGCCAAGCATTTCAAGTTAATTGCTGTTCTATTAAGTAGAAGTGGTGGTTTCAGCATAAAAGAGTGTAGAGAAATGTTTGGCTAATGAAAAGAGTGCTCAGAGTGATAGTAATTGTTTGATGTAGTGAAGCTGCTGGCTGAAAATACTCACCTCAGCAGTCAGAACTGAAGGCCCTCTAGAAGGAGATGCTAAGATGGGACCAGTCCAGCATGCAGAAGCAGTTATGGGATGAGCCCAAAAGGCAGTGGTGCCCACCAAGGACCATTGTGGTACTAAAAATAAATAAAGAAATAAAGAGTTGCCAAGATAAGTATTCAGCAGCAGGTTTGTCTAACCTGACCTGCTCTTTTTGTCCAGAACAAGTTGTACAAGAGAGCCAAAACCACAATAAAGCATTTGGTTAGAGGATAGCTGGTAGATGCAGGTGTGATCCAGCAGATTCTTCTGCACCACACATTGCCAGCCCACACAGACAGGCAGCTACTTTGACAGGGCCACAGTGAGGGCAGGGAATCAAGGCAGGGGATTTTCTTAGCTGCTTTCCTTCTCTCCTGCTCACCCTCCTGCTGTGCCTTGGGCAGGTGTGGAGCCATCACTTCTTGGAATGTGCCACCAATCATTGGCAGCTCCTTGCCAGTTCCCCCTAGTTTACATACTGAGCATTATACCCTGTGTGGGAAATACCCCTCTGGCCAGTTTTGGATATCAGTGTGTTATCAACATTATTCTCATCCTAAATCCAAAACAGCACTGTACATGCTACTAAAGAGGAAGGCTAACTCTATCCCAGCTCAAGCTCCTTCTTGATTTCCTTCCACACCCTCAGATTCTTACTTCCTCTACCATGACAGGGTTGCAGATAAAACCAGAGTGGAGGAAGGGAATCCAGCTTTTGCTGACTGCTATGGACATCTCTGTTCAGGAACGTTGAATGAAAGCTCCTGAGACACATTTTGATTCATAATACAACAGCAGTTTTCTTCCCTGAGCCCCGCTTCAATGATGCTCTCAATTGCTGCCACGGATTCCTGTGCACTGATTTGAGCACTGCAGCACCACAGGGTTATTTTTTGTCAGATTAGAAATATCCAGTCTGCTGAACTTTGAAGACTGGATTTGTTTACTTCAGTCTCCCTCTCTTTCTGTTTTTCTGCTGCAGAGAGCTGCTTGTTTTTGAAATGTGTCCTGTTATTTGAGGCAGCAGATGTATTTATGGCTCATTTTGTGATGATGTCTAAAGGCCAGATTTGAACAGGGATTCTGCTGCTGCACAAGACTTGGTGGCTCCTTTCCCAGGAAAGTTCAGAGATGAAGTTTTTCTGTCTCTAATAGCAATGGAGCATAACACAGGGAGCATTTGGAAGAGTTAGAAATTGAACTCAGTGTCTGAAGATTGAGTACTGTCCTTTAATTGCAAAACATTCTTTATAATTTTTAGATATCAGAGTGGTCCCTCCTCTTGCATCCCTGAACTCTGTCACTGGTTTGTCTTTTGTCTAGCTGGACCCATGAAACTCTGAATAAAAAATTGGTAAAACCATAACATTTATTTTGGAAGTCAGTGCAAAGAGGGAAGAAAACTTAGTGACTCATATATTATGAAAAATCCAGTGAAACTATAAGGGACCAAAAGAGTTGTAGTGAGCATGTGAGAAGGATGTAGTACACTGATCATAGGTGTAAAAATAAAGACCAAATAATAATAAGTAGATATGGTAGAAAAATCTATGTACATGCTGGTAAATGTATATGAGCATATTCAGGAAAAAAAAGTTGGACTTCAATAAACGTTTTTATCTACATTAGGATAATCATTGCAGACACACCCATTTCAGACTGATTGTACAGCACTGGTGTTTGGTCAGGTGTGTTGCCTTTTACTTTGGTTATAGGTAAAGATTCAGCTTTCTGTTCTAAAATAAGGTTATCTTGCAAATATTTAAGGATGAAAGAAATGGACTTAAAGTGGATTTGAATCAAAAAGTGTTTGATACTACTTCTATGGGGTCATGGTAGTTTTTAGGTTAGCTTTTAAAGAGGTTTTCAATAGTTGTTTGGGTTTTTTTCCATCAGGCTGGACACTTCTTTCAGTGATTGAATCTGTACTTGTCCAATGTGTAGTTTGATAAATAGACTGCTGTAGTTCCATAGGTGCTTTTAATCTTTACTGCTTTAGCAGTGCATGCAAATTCTGTCATAGGAGAGTACTTCAGTAGACCTGGACATGCAAAGATCAAGTGCCCTTTCAGTGGCAAGAGTCCTGGGCTGTAAGGGGTAATGAGAGTGGCAGGCTCTAGTTACCATTATATAGTGCATGAATAAAGTTATTGTAATTGGAAAAGGTAAGTAGAATGTATTGCAGTCACTGGCACTGAGCTTACCAAAAGGACATGAGAACCATCTGCAGTTTAACACCATGACCACTGGGATTTCTAAGCTCACAATGCTTATATAGAACTCTGGTCAGTTCTTTGGCTGAAAGAAATCGCTCTCACCCTACTGAAATCAATGGAGCAGTTGTAAGTTTTATAAATCAAAGTTTGGCAATCTCAGATATAAATTTTTTTATTGAGTTGAAACATCATGGAGGTCTCAGTTGTAGGCTGCATTCATTTTTTATCTCTTAGGAGATGTTTCTTCAGTACTAATTATGCTACTTTATTCCCACCTCAGTTCACTTTTTGATCGATTTTAAGCTAATACATATTTCGTGGCACTTTTTAAGTAAACCATGCAAGGATTTGTTACCTATTGTCCAGAAGACAATAAATGTAATAATTGAGATGCAGAATAAATAGTGTAGGAATACAGTGCACCAGTCTAGGATATGCAAAAAATAACGTTTCTGTAGAGCAGCAGGAGCAGTCAGGGCTCAGCTCTGAAATCCTTGTTGGAACCAATACAAAAAGACACTTGTACTTTGAAGGACATTGCAACTTAAAGTTGAAACTGTTTTAAGAGAAATCCTAAAAGCTGCAAAGCCTTTCTTCAGAGATGGTATCAACCATTTTGGCACTTAATCAGTCATTTCTCTCGTTGTTATAAAAACAGTGAAGCATTTCCAAGTGAGTGTTTGGAGAATAGCTTTTGTACAAGGCTCTCCTGCTGTATTAGAAGTGCCTGCAATGCATTTCTTGGGGACTTGTGATTTGCAGCTAATGATCACGAAGAACCACCTCATGCTAATATTCTTCCAGTCCTTTTGTGCACAACCACTGGGTTGCTTGATGGAAGCTCACATTTCACGTCTCCTCCTATCCAAGGGTTATGTCATCGTAAATTGCCTGCGGCAGGACTTGGCATTCTCCTGAATTTCCCTGTCTAATGGCACCAATCAGGTGCCTCATGGACCTCATCAGATATACATGACTGCTCTCAAATCTGGCCTCTTCATTCCACCAGGGACTGAGGCTTGGACCCTAATGAGTGAGAAGCTGGGAGGAAATGTGGTTCTTCTAGACAATGAATTAGGTTCAGAAAAGAAGCATTTATCAGTCAAACCATCAGTTCACCATTTGGGGACTCTGGACCACACTTTGCACAGCAGCAGTGTAAGTAAATTGACTGGCATCAGATGAAATGATGCACTGAAATCAAACTGCTGAGCAATAGGCTATAGGCATGTCTTTGAAAATACAGTGAAGTCAGCTGCTGTTCTCTGTTGCAGCTTAAGCAGGGAAGGATATGCCCAGGGTGAGCTGCAGTTTGCTTTGGAATAATTCACTCTTCAGTAGAGATAGGTTATTATAAAACCTTGATCCAAAATAATTCTATTATTTATGTAATATGTCACTTCTATAAAAAGGTAACAAAAATGTATTGAGGTTGTTTTTCCTTGTGCTCTCAGAAGAAACTAAATCTCCACCATTTTTCTTAACACTTACAAGCAAACCTCTCTCATGTAATAATAAATCAGCTTATCCTAAGTTATTGCCAGTGTATTTATGTGATGCCCTGTGCTGCTTAATTTATTTTTTTACCAACATCTTTTTCTGTTTTCTAGTTATCTTTTCATTACATTCAGACGAAACTACTCTCTTAATAGTTAGGGGAGGATGCTGTGACTGGTACTTATGGCTGACATGGATAGCACTCCTGTTACCCTATTCCTTTTCCATCTCTTTTCCTTTTATCTGTTGGATGCTTGCCACACACTATAATCACAAGCACTTTTAGGTCAGCGACTGCTGTGTTTTATTTTTAAACTGTACTTGTTAGCAGTTGGACGTAACACCAAACCTGATTTTGGGTTCCAAATGCTGCCATAATGGGAATATTTAATGATAATAAAATGCTTTGCTTCTCTTTCATTTAGAGTTCCACCTAATCTGACTAAGCAATCAGCAGTTAGTAGGCAGATCTAAATGAAATATTATTACTCTATAAAGCTGTTTAAATTTGAATGACCTTTTATTTAAGATGCATAAGCATTTTTCCAACACTTACACTGTTAAGCAAAGTATATGCTATAAAAGAAACATTTATCGCTTGCTTGTAAAAATAAAATACAATACTGGTAAGTTAGCTGGAAGCTTGTAGTTGTTCTAAAAAGATGACAAGGTAAGATAAGCAGTAGAGCTAAGCCAAAATTGCTCTGGAGGTCTTTCTGAATAGCTGTCAGTTTTATGTCCCCCTAGAACAATAATGGGCACTCCCAGGAAGTGGAAGTCTCATGGGATAATTATTCTTCTGAGGTTTAGACTGGTTTTTCTATGCCTTTTCCACAGATTGGTAAGACTGCCTTATAATTATTCTCCTCTACTTTCATTAGATGTTTCTAATGAAGAAATTAATAGAATTAAATTTGTATACATGCACTGTACTTACATTACCTAGCCTATTAATGAATTTCAAGCAATATTGAATGCTATCAGATGGCAATAGTAAGTGGTCTGGTTAGCTTTTATCTTTCAAATTGGATTTAAGTCTCACTGCCCTTGTCTCTTGAGATGTGATTCTTTTTAATATTCAGGTCTATTTTCTGCTGTCATAAGCAGGCATATTTACTCTCTCAGATTGGTATACCTTTAACTATCCTTGAAAATAATAAGAACAAGAAGTAAAAGTTTAAATTAAATGTATATTTTACAGCTGTTGAATATTTTTATAGTTCTCAGTGCACAAAGCTGACACAGTTGCTCACTATCTCCATTGTGAGCATCAAACAATGTTGACGAAATTAAGCAAAAAACCTGGCAAAACTTCACCTTCCTTTGGAGTGAGTTGTTTGGCAGCACACTGTCTCAGTCATTAGTTACAACTGATGTTGCCAATAAACTCACAGACAACCAGCAACCTTATCCTCTGGGCTCTCACGGCAATCTGTATTTTGGGAGGTTTTGCTACTAGAATGATCTGACAAGCTCTGACAGGCTTTCCTGTATGATATAACGAACATTCAGGAAAAGCAGGAAAAACTTTTTTGAAAAAGATACACATGTATTGGTGTATTTCCAAGATGAAATACCCACCCTAGCTCTGGTGATGTTGGACATGAGTGAATTAGCTCATCTTTTTACCCAGCTTTTCTGTCTCCCAGGATGAGAGCAGAACTGCAGAGTGGAGGTTGCTACTAAGACTTGCAGTTCTTGCTCGGCACCAGCCCTTCCCCTTAGCTCAAAGAAAGGGCATCATTTTGCTTTGGACATTTGCCAGATCTTTCCAAAGGAAAGGCTTGAATTTGTTTTGTTCTCCCCTCTGTGCTCCAGAGAAACATTAGTCAGTTTTGAGTCTCTGAGCATGTAGACACACGCTTGTCCCTCGGGAGTAATGAAATGCTTGAATGTGAACCTTGCTTGGATGAAGATCAGTATGTTATCAGAAGAACAAAGCTCTCCTTGGTTTCATTACTAGGAAGCAATTGACGGAAAGCATCTTCTTTGTGTTCATAGGTATTGATCTGCCAGAGTACTGGTACCTCCATGTGAGCCCTGGGAGCTTGGGCACAAGGACAAAACAGCTTCTGTAATTCTGCCCTGCATTTGGCCAGGTTTCATTGTCACAGCTGCGGTTATGCTATGGCATTTAAAGAATTCTGACTCATTTGCTGTTTAAAGGGAAGACTGTGCTGGATCATATAGATCAGCTGCTGATTTTGGCTCACAGAAAAAAAAAAAAAAAAAGGATATTTGATGTCTAAATTTTACCGTTCAGGGTATAAATTACAGTAGAAAATGTACTAACTTAATGGTATTGTATTGAATATTGTTTATTATTTACCTGCTGGAAGCTTACAGCAAATACATTTACAAAACTTTTGATGACTATTGCTTCTTTTCCCTTAGCCTTTGCA
Source organism: Illadopsis cleaveri (assembly GCA_013399915.1). NCBI lineage: Eukaryota > Metazoa > Chordata > Aves > Passeriformes > Timaliidae > Illadopsis > Illadopsis cleaveri. Next base: position 1,049,672 of record VXBB01021497.1, read on the forward strand.
ATGAAATATATTAAATACTGTTGTGCCAAGACATTATTCATAATTAATTTTCCTTACACAAAGCGTTTCAGGGAGATGAGTTAGAGGGCTTGGTCAAAATTGTGGCAATTGGATGTATCTTCAAAAATAACAGGACAGAAGGGGGTATTTTTTTCCTTACTGACTGATTTTGTGATCGAAAACATGATGGATGTGCTTTTAAGCACTAGCTTTACCATTTTCTGAGCCTTTCTGTAAGATAAGTGGGGTAAGAAACAAGTTTTATTGTTATTTTTACAAGGGTGAAGAACAATTCCAGAAAAGGTACTGAGAAAAATTGTACTTTCTTCTTTCTTTGTAATTTATTTATGTAAAAATAACCAGCCTATCTCTGATTACACAGAAGCAAAAACCATTTTTATATAGGAATTACTGCTTCCACTCTATTTGATTTACCTGTAGCATGTAAAGAAATTTCATGTGTTCTATGACACTTAAATAAGGTATTCTTGTGGTGTCTGCATCTTTAAAATTTGCAAAGTAGGAAACTAGGGTATTATGCAGGCTGCAGTTACATCTTCCTTTATACATTGTGGGTGGCTAAATTCTGTCCTCTCACTCGATGCCACTGGAGACACTCATACAGTTGTCCTATGAGCGCTGGTTTGGAATTGTTTTAATTTGGCAATGGAAATGCTAGAGAGACATGGGGTTGGCCTCATCAGACATGCCATTGGCCAAAGTTTCTCTGGGGAAAACGCTGCCAACATTGCAGGTTGCCAAAGAGGAATTGTCTCATCTGTGCCCAGGCATCAGAACATTTTGCACAGACCTGCTGGTTAGTTTGATAAAACTTGTGGAAGACCAAAGTATATTTTAAATTTTGTAGTGTTTCATACAAGGTATTTTGTAAATACATGATACTGTAAGAATGCATTATCAACTGTCGAAGTGCCAGGCTGTAGTAAAAAGCTCATGGAAGAACTATAGACTTCCACAAGACAATTAAAATTCCTCTCAAGTAAGGAAACTATACATAAACCATATTCTTCTGAGGGCAAATAATCCATGATCGTATTTTTAAAACTGGTAGTAATTATTTTATGGCTAAAATTGCAGAGAAGAAGAAGGTGTAGTTACATGAATCTGTGACATATGATTCCTGTCAATGTAAACATACTATCATGGAACTTAATTTTAAGAAAGTCAACATTTCTCTAGTATTTAAATCCAAAGTAGTAAGAGCTGGAACATCTGTAGTGGGAGAGCAGTTAAATGGTGGGTGATGATAGAACAGAACACACCTGTGAAGTGTTTGTCCAACTGTACAACATGCTTGATGAGAATGTGGGTGCCTGAGTAATAGCTGACCTTAGTCCAAACTATTTTCTTAGAAGAGATAAATTGAAGATTCAGAGACAAACTTCACATAAAATAATAATTCAATGGGCCTTGAATGTAGCTGATACATAAAACTGCCCTCCAAAGAATGTGATTAATAGGGTCACATTTTTCTAACAGGGGAAGTATATAGGTACAGTGTTGCTTCTTATCCTAGGAGTCCCATTTATTCCAAGTTTTATCCAAGAGCTGTGGGAATGATAAATATGCTTTGCAGGTGTGTGGTGTTTTTCCTGTTTTTCATGTTTTAATGTATAGACGCAAATACTGCAGCAATACTTCAGGACCTGTAAAGCAAGACAAAGTAAAATCTAATTATTTGCTAAGCTTTTATTGTTCTGCAGATCATTATGCCTGCTCTGAATGACAGGATAGTTCCCATCTCTGATGTCCAAGGCTTGAAGGTGTGTTTAGGCCACAGAGTTCAGTAAGGTCCCTGGGATATGTGTAGCCCCTATGCTGAACAGAACACATATTGTGGTTTTTGGAAGCTACCAGTGTAAATTCACTGATTCCCATGGTTTTGCTGAATGAGATGAATTACTGGATTTCCATTTCATTCTGAGTATGCAGTTTCAGTCTTTAGAAATACTTCATTTTTGTGTCTAGAGAGGGGCAAGTGCAGGGCTACATGAAGCAGATGGGGATGATCTCTAAAAGCTGATGAACAGCCTCCACAGCAGTCAACTGCAGGACCAGGACCACCTCACATCCTTGAACAGACAAACACTTGCACATCGGAAAGATGATAGAATGACTCATGTCAAAAATAACATAGTTACCAAAAGCAATGATTTGGACTAAGGTTAATAAGTTTTCAGGGAGTATGCTGGCTTCTTTGATAAGTGAGATAAAGGGGTGTCATGTCAAGGTATGAGTGCATTTCTGGAACTGGGAATGTGCTGGCAATACTTCAGCATAAATGCTCTGATTTGAATACTTCATGGAGACCATTTTTTGGCATTCTTGTGGTTATTTCTGTCATATGCTCTTTCCAACCATGCCTGAACTGCTTTGCTGGGTCCAGGGATCATTGGCTGGAAGGTTGTGGGGGGTGAGTTTTAGGATGCAGTAGGTAAATGACTGGAAATGTGTTGTTATATCCTGTACAGTGATAAAATTATTGCAACAGAACTATGCTCAGATATGCCAGCTGATTATCTGGTTTTGATTTTCAGCCAGGAACTAACTGGTCATTAGTTAGAAGCTAAAATATATCTGTGTAAGATAGGAGGTCTGCTAATGTGATGTGATTTAACTTAGGTGTTTATTCCTAAAAATATGTCCAATCTCTCAGTCAGGCAGAGCTCTGATGGTCCCATTTTAATGCCTTGATGCCTCTGGTTTATAGGTGAAAAACATGAAAAGGTGAAAATAACTGTGTTAGATTTTAATTACACTGGCCTTAGTGTTAACACTAGAATGGTAACAATCATTTGGGTTTAGGGACCCGATTTTTAGGGACCAGATTAAATTTAATGGCAGCTAATAACTGCAACAGCTTTTTTGACAATGAAGGATGCAGATATTTTGATGATTTTTCATTGTCTACCTTTCTAGTTCTTAGACACAAATCTTTAATAATCTATGTAAGGAAATTCTTCATTATTGCTCTGGGAAAAAAACAGCTTTTCAGAACACTTAGATTATGGAGGTTCTTAAATGCCTTTCAGGGGCAATAGATTCACTGTGATTCAGCCTTTGAAAGGACCTACCTATCTAAGATTAGGTAGTGTTGTTACTTCTCTGCACTCTTAAATCTTGCATATTTTCCAGGAAATATTTAAAACATTGGGAATATTTTTATCAGCTTACTTAGATCCCTGTCATCTTCTTGGATTTGCACTCTGAAAGAGCTTGTTTAATTCTATTTTTTAAGCCCTGCTAAAGAGAGTTTGAAAACTAGAACTGTACAGATACCCTTCCCTTTTCCGCTTCTACTATTTCTGTTGAGAACTCTGATTATTCTTTCTCAATTTCCAAATTTAAAGTTATGCTTTCAATGCTTTTAATTATCTTTAAATCTGTGCAGAATAGAGAGGCAGATTATTTAATTAATGGGATATTGCTCCAATCTAATGGTCATAGCTGGCTGAACACCACTCACCAACTACAGAACATAGCTCCTTATAATTTTGTTCTACAGGTTTAGCTGTGGATTTAAAAAATTCAAATCTCTTGTGATCTGTTGGAGTATGTCCCTAATAACTCACTTATTTCAAACTCATATTTGATTTGATACTTTGCAACTCTTCTAAATTATTAAGTTTACCTATTTGCATGATCTTTTGCCTGCATTTTCGTAAAACAGACACATGCTTTTTTAAACAAAAGTAACCAGGGATTGACTACCTGTCTATTAATGGAAAGATATAATTTTGAAATCTGAGGCAAAAGCAGGAGAGAGCACAATTTGGAATGACCCTGATTGGTAGAACTGGCTAAATGAGCTGCCTTCAGAGCAGTGGCTTCTAATAGCAAGTTTGTGGCAGGCAAAAGGAAAAGATAGAAAATAGCTGTCAATTTATATTGTGGTTATTAAAAGCTTACTGTTTCAGTCTAATTGCTGTGCGAGAGAGAACTCCACCCCTTTTGTGAGCTTTTTCTGACATCTAAATTACACACTATTGCTGATCTTTAATATTTCTTTTAGGAGAGAACAGCACAGTGGGAAGCTCCCATCATCTGAATTAATACACCAATTATAAACTGTGTTGCAAGTAAACAGTTTGATCATTTCTGTACCTTATGCTGAAAGCTAAAGTGCCTCATTAAGACAAGAACTGAAGTCTCATTCCATATTTTAGCTGTCCCTATACTTGTGATGAGAAAGTTCAGTGATAAAGCTGGCAACTGCTCATTCCTCCGTGGGAAACTATTAGTTCTGAATGAAACATTAAAAAGAGTTTTTGACATGCTGAAATATTTCAACAGCTCCATTGCTAATTATTAACTGCAAAAGAGTTAATTTTACTCTTCACAGTAGCAGTGACTTTTCAGGAATTAGACTGGGTGACTTATTTGACAGTATGATTATTTGCAACTTTAAAAATAAGAATATTCTTTCTTAGTGGGGTCAGATGTGCCTGTAAGGGTAACTACCCTTGTAATAGAAGTCATCATGATGTCCAAAGTATATGCCAAATGAGTGCCATCAAACATAGAAAAACATGCCAATTTAAAGTAGTTTGCAAAACAACTGCAAAGTGACATAGTTGTGTATGTGTATATATTAATTGTTGAGAGGGCAAAATAAGTTAAATCAGCCCTTCACAAGGATGAGATTAGGGGATCAGATAAGGAGAAAATGAGCTTCTGTAATTGCTATTTTTTTAATCACAGAGTGGAAACTAAAGAATTGATGTATGTTTAATGTGTCACAAAATAACTGATGCCCCCTAAAGAAACCCCCTTATTACTCTTTCACTTGAGTCTCCATCCACCAGTGCATGTCAAGAGCTACCCACTTGGAGAACTGCCTGGCAGAAAAGGACCTGGGGGTTCTGGTGGACCCCAAGTTCAAAATGAACCAGCAGTGTATCTTTCCCTTGAAGGTGGCTGGTGGGATTCTGGGCTGCAATTAGGAGTGGCACTGCCAGCAGGTCAAAGGAGAGGTGATTGTTCCCCTCTGCTCAGTGCTGATGAGGCCACAGCTGGGTTGCTGTGCCCAGTGCTGGGTTTCCCAGCGTGAGAGAGCTATGGCCATGCTGGAGAGATTCTTCTAAAGGGCCACAAAGGCATTGCAGGGCTGGAGGATCTCTCCAGTGAGCTGGGACTGTTCAACCTGGAGAAAAGAAGGCTTAGGGGAATAGTATCAAAGTGTATAAATATCTGAAGAGAGGGTGCAAAGAGAACAAAGCCAGCTCTTTTCAGTGGTGCCCAGTGACTTTACCAGTAGTTATGGGCACAAAAATGAAACACAGGAGGCTCTGTCAGAACATCAGGAAACACCTCTTCACTGTGAGGGTGACCAAACACTGGCACAGGTTACCTAGTGGGGTTGTAGTGTCTCCATCCTTGGAGATACTCAGGAGCTATCTGGACATGGTTATAGGTGGCCATGCTTGAGAAGGGGGTTTGGATCACATGAACTCCACAGGTACCTTCCAACCCCAACCATTCTGTAGCCATCCACATCATAGTAAATTAAATAATAAAATTATGTCTGTATGAAGAAAAATACTTTTAAAACCCCATGTCCATAAAAAGTGCAAATGCTGTTTATCTTTCACAGAAACTCTTACTCAGCAGTCTTCTGTTCTATATATAATTATATATAAAAGTAAGACAAATGTATTTAATAATACATGCTAACTTAATGTTTTGGAAACAAAGCAATAACTATGAAAATGTACGTGGTAAACCTGTGAAAAGACTCTTTAAAGGAAATATATAAAGGGCATTAAAATACTCATAATTATTAGTCTCGGTCCTAAAATAACAATAGAAGATTAAAAAAATTAGTAACTAGACTTGTTCATCCGGTGAATCATTTATCTGCACACTGCCAGTAAAACAGTGGCTTCCAGATTGGCTTTTCCTCACACACAAGTGTCTTTCTTTGCACATGCAGGTCATAGTTTTAAAATTAGTTGTTACTGGAAAGGAAGTCCAAAATTCAGACAATGGTGGCAGAGAATCCAGGCTGAGGCAGTTCTTCCAAGGTGAACAGCAAAATATTTTTTTATAGTCCTTTAGTAAGGACAAAGGCAAAAAAAATAAAATCTTTACTCTTTTTTTCATAGACACTATAAGAAATTGGCAAATAATGACAGTTCCCCTTTGGTAGCTGTCCTACTGCTAGTCTGCTTAACTCTTTACTGTCATGGGAATCACTAACACTTTTTAGCATATCTAGAACTGGGCATGGCATATAGCTACAGTATGGATATTTGTTACTGTTCTCCTTATGCTTAGAAATGCCACTTATAAGTCAGAAATGTGGTGTAATTTGTGGACCTTCCTATAAAACAGAGTTTATTCTTTTTGGTGCATTACCAACCTTGATAATCAGAAGAATCACTTTGAACTTAGTTTCTTATTAGATCTATTTTAGCCAAGTCAGTCCCAGTGCTGGTAGCACAAACCCACACGTGTTGGCACTACGTCATCATTCTCACAAAGTACAAGGAAGTAGTAAAAAGCAATTCTGTCATTCCCGTGTCTTTCACAGCTACATCCAGAAAGGTGTCACTTTGGTACAGGGCCAGGGCCAGTGAAGAGCAAGGGTTGAAGTCCATGGGTAGCTTTACTTACTATAAACTTAATGTAAGATCATTTCTCAGAAATTGCTTGAGAATGGCTCTGAGCAATGTATTAACCCTTTACTGCCCACTATTGGCAGTAATACTGTATTCTGTCTTCATGTTTCTTTGCAAAAAAATCTTACATAGTTTTACTTTTTATCTGTCTGGTTAAAGCTTTGCCAACTTTTCAGTCTTCCCTTTACTGTAGTCTTTCTACACTTTAAGTGCTTTTAGTGCTCCATCAGCTTCAGGAAAGTATTTTTTCCTAAGATCCTTTTCATCCTCTCTGCTCTGTGAAGAGTAAAGCAAATACAGCGAAGAAATAACCTTTTTTTTCCTTACTCCCATTTTCCAGTTCCAAGGATCATTTTTTGGTTTGACAATTTTCTCCAATATATTTTTTTGTCAATTTTGTGTTATGATAAATCTTCTCATAGCTGTAATATTCCTCAAGGGTCAGCATTCAGCATTCCTTTTGCCCTTCTGTTTAGCATACAACTGACTTCTAGTACTTTTTTAGGTTTAATAAATATTCACTTTCTCAGCTGGTATGTTTCAAAGCTTTTAGTTAACAGTATTGCCTGTAATATCATTTGTGGAAGTATCTCATGCTTTTTTGCCAGTTCTAGTCTTTGCAATAAGTACTCCAAGGTTTTATGGTTTTGCTGAGGTCATTTATGATACAGTTTTGAGAAGACTTAAAAGAATTTTAAAAATACCTTAACTGAACATTCTGTAATTCTTTTACAGTGAGTCTTTCTTATGCTGACATTCAAAAAAGTATGACCTTGGGATATTTTGTTGGGCTTTTCAGAGCTGTTACTCATCTTGTGATCTGAGTTTCTCCTTTGACAATTGCTTTCAACCTTAGCTGGCACATTTTCTGAATCTAGACAAGAAGTCACTGTAGAAAATATGAACCTTTCAAGAAAAGAGCAATAGTAAAGACGCTGTCTTATCACCTGAGAGTACCTCAGTGGGCCCTTTTCCCCACACTGCCAGTCACAGTTTTGATAGTCATTACGATCAAAGTTCACATGAGGGATATAATTTCATGAGACATCAACACTGGGCATTTGTCATTTGTGCCAAGTCTGATTGATTAATTGATAGATTGACTGATTTTTGCTAAGTGGCTCGAAACTGAGGTCTGTAGTCCTTGCTGAGACCATTACCATGTGCAGAACTGAAGGCACAAGCTGTGTGAGTTGAGATGTCCTGTAGTAACTGAGCCAACCACCCAAACTTGTATTGGTAACTTGTGTGGGCCAGAACTGCTGTTTGGAGTCTAGTGATGGAGAGTGGAGCACAATTTAATTAGTAAAGCTGCTGTGTAATACAGAGGAATAACTAAATACAGAACAGAAATTTCAAAAAGAGTAAATTGTAGTTATCAAATGTGCTTAGGCAGGATTTGCTCTTTGGACCTCTGACTTAAGAATGGTTGAAGTTTAGTCTAATCTAGTCAACCAGGATGGGAGTCCTAAGAGTTTACCATACAAGGATGAGAGTTATCTAAACAGGGGTCCAGCAGCCTCCTGCCAACAAAGGAAGAAAGAGGTTTCTCTCTGGGTTCCATTAGACCTCTCTCTGATCCTCAACCACGACCCTAGTCTCCAAGTTGTATTTAAACTAATTATTCTTTATTTCCCTGCAAATGGATGCCATCAAATGCATGATTGCTTGACAATAAAATCTATTAGTACTATCACTATGGCATTTTGTTCCCTGTGATTCAGGACATGTTTTCAACTGAAGGGATCACAGAGGATGTAACAGTACCTCGTAATGGTGAATGTGGAGCTGGTGACACGTGGGTTTCCTCAGAGTGTGCTGCCTTTTAGGATTATTTTAGCTGTTGAGGAATGGTTCTGACCATGCTTTTTGGGGCAGACATTCAAAACTGTGACAAATCAAATAAAATCATTGGGAGTTTTGTTGTATGATTTATCTCCTGGATGATTCTCCATCTGGGCTGCAGTGTTTCCTCACCATCAGTCTGTCTCCAGCTAATGAAGCATTTTATGGCCACTTGTACTTCAGCTTTCACTGTTGAATTTAGTGCGCAATTTTTAATTAATTTGCAGCAACTGATACTCTTTGGTTTTTCATTGTTTCTCACCCTCTTACTTCCTTATCTGGAGTCACAAGTATAGATAATAAGATATTTCCATTATCTCAGTGTTTCTTTTATTGCAAAAATATACTAAGTGAAGAAGGAAATTCAGAAATTCTCTTGCAGTAGCACAGAAATATTGACTGAATAATTTAATACACAATATTATGGTGTTATGGTAAACTATATGTGAAGCAATAGTTGTATGGGGGGGAAAAAAGTGACATAATACTATTATAATTTGAGAAGAGAAAAATTAGTTCTTTTATATTAATAAATTTCATTCGACTCATGAATAGCCTCATATAATTTAAAATAAGTCTTTTGCATAGTGAACTTGCAAGCTAATTACTCTTGGTTTGCCACAGCACAGTATAACTCTGTCAGTCTGGGAGTGTTTTGAACTTTGTCAAGTGAGGTGGATTCAGTTGAAACTGAAACTGAATGGGTTTCCCAATTGATATATCTACAAATTGTTGCAGGATGCTATTCCAGACACTAACTATGATTGTTGTTAGATTAATCCTCTGCTAAAACAATTGAGTTAAAAGTGGCAGATGGTAGTTAGTGATTAACGTTCCTAGTAAACAGACTTTTGCAGGGATATATTTAAAGTAGTTGTGTGCATGTAAATAGACAAGGAGCATGAGCTATGCAAGTGTAATTGAATTATATTAGCATAACTTAAGTAGAAGTTTAGTAAATAACAAACACCTTAATTAACCTGCACAGTTCTGGCAAGTTAATGACATATCCATGGTAAATTGCTTAAAAGTTTTTAGCAGCAAAACTTAAAAGTTTTGGCAGTTCAGAGCCAAACTAATGCCCAGTACCCCACCCTTTGTCGCTGGTGTTGCTCCTTCTGCTCCAGCTTAGCTTCTGCTGGGATTTCTGTAGGTTACAGCAGTTGGCTTTCTTGCAGAGAGCTGGAAACCTCCCTGTGGAGTGGTCACTAGCAAAAGACAACAACTCTTTGTGCCCCTTTAGTCAATAATGCTACAATAATGTAACCTGTTTGTAATGGCAGGTTTTGCAGTCTTTCCTTTTTTTATGTTTTTCATATTGTTTTTGTTGATTCAGCTTCTGGAAGATATGCCAATTAGATATGCTAGTGGGTTCAAGAAGTGTAATTGACCTCATTGAAACTGTCAGGTCTGTGCATCCGAGTCCAACCTGAGCTGTGCATCTTTTTAGCCCCAGCATGAGTTATTCATTGATGCACATTTTCAAATCTTACTAGTGGGGTTAGAAACCAGATTGAAGACCAGTAGTGATTTATCTGTTTATCGTATCAGGTAAAGCAAACAAATAATGTAGTTACCAGCCCAGTTAATTTTTTTTTAAATACTGGTGAGTATTGCAAATTGGTAAAAAGTTAATTTCTTTTACAGTTGAATAACTTGGGAAAAGCACATGGGATCCACAAGTGGTTGAAATTTGTATTCTTCTCTCACATAGCAAACTGTACTGTAAATAGGCTATCATCTCTCTTGGGAAAGAAATGTGAATTTTGCTGACAAGTAGAGGTCTCTCAGCAGAAAAATGCATGCTGACAGTTTGACCCAGTGGCCAAATGACTGATTTCTTTCTCCCTTTTCGTTTCTATTTTAGATGCTGAAGAATACCAGCCTCCAATATGGAAATCATACTGTGAGTATACAAGCAATTCGAATAATCTTAGTGCCTTACCAAGGTGTCAGTCACTGAGTCACTGTTAGGTCTTTTCTCTTCTGTTTTTTTTTGGTTTTTTGGAAGAAAGACATAAATGTACTAGATGCTTGTACAAATTATTTTATGGGACAGTAACAAAACCTGAACTTTTATGGATTTCCATGGAACAAGTGCATCAGGATTACGTGTGCAAGATTCCCTGCATTGCCTTACAAGTGTGCAGCTTCTGGGTTTCATGGTTTCACTGCTGAGATTTTCAGGAAGGATTTCAGAGGTAGAGGTTAATGCTTTGTGTGTTTACTAAAGGTCAGGCTTGAGAATACTTGTCTTTTTATATGGGTCACCAAATCACTTTGAGATAATAATATTTTTGATCCTTAGCAATAGAAGCTGATTTTTGAAGTGGTGGTTTAGAAGTTGGAGACAGCATTATCAGGTCTTTGAACCTTCCTGTCTGCCTTTAGAAAAATCATTTAAATAGAGTGCAGTGCAGAAGTGCATATTTTATGCTCTTTTGCTTTGTTCCAAATGTATTTTCTAATAGAGTAGCACAGATCTAAGACAAAATATTGGCTTTTAAATCCCTCATTAAAGATGGCCTTTAAATTTGATCTTTTATTTTAAATCCTTCCTGGAACTTTAATAAGAATGTAGCTTTGGGTATAGAGAGTTGTTTTATTCTTTTTATTTTCAGGTGCAGAACAATCCTAAGCAAAAGTAATCTCTTTTATTGTGACAAATTCAGTACAGTGCCATTACCAAAATGCAACTACAAAAAGACAATGATCACAGTAGCTACATGCATGTACCTGTGTAATTTTAAAGACTAGAATAAACTTGTTGACTTCACTTAAATGCACATTAAACTGTCTTGCTGACTTCAAAGACATCACCTCTGTGTTACCTGAGAATGACATTCTGCCCCAGAATGGACTGGGATTTTTTCAACCAAAATTTGAATATGCCATTAAATTACAGAACTTGCTTCTCAGAAAACTGTTTTGTAGATACTTTGTTGTTGTTGTTATGTTGTAATGTTTTGAACATGTAAGAGAAACCTCCTAAAAAGTCAGCAACAGTGTTGGACCATTCCAGCGTTCTTTGCTGAGTACTTGAAAAGGAGCAGACAGTTGAGTGATTTTTTTAAAAAGAGGAACCTGTCTTACTCAAAATCAATGAAAAATCTCCCATTGACTCTGAAAAGAGTAGCATTTCAAATGACAGATACTTCCTATTTAGCAGTAAGTTTTCATTAAAAAGTCAGGAAATAAGCACATACATTTACTTACTTGCTCTTGCTTGCCCCACCTGTGCAGCAGACAGATCACTGCATGCAGTGAAAAAGTTTGGTTACTTTTATCCAATAGCTTACATGTAGTCCAAGGAAACAATTTTTTAAATGGAAAAAAAGAAATCCAACACAACCAGAATGGATAAATAGTGTATGAATATAAAATTTCCTATTCTGCTATATGTAGGATGCCAATATTGTGGTAATGACAAAATCAGGACCTCAGTGTCTAAACTCCATGCATGAATAACCTTGGAAAAAGTTGCATAGCTCCAAAATGCAGAAAATAGTTTAGGTTTAGACAGATTTACTGCTGAGACTGCTTAGCCACAGATAAACATTTTTCTTTGCAGTGGTAGGTAATGTATGCTTCTTTACTCAGCAAGAATTCTGATCTGGTAAATTAATTATAGAGGTTATGTCCAGCAATAGTGTTTGTCTATGATTCAATCTGCTGTCTTATCTCATGACAGTTTTAACTTACGTATATATTTCATGCTTAACACTTTGAGTTTACTGCCTATTTAACAATGATTTTCAGTGTATTTTACCTAGTAACTTTTCAAGTTTGCTAACATACTAGTAAGATACTTTGCATACAGTTTTGATTTCTTATTTTATGTCCTGGATAAATTTAGGTGACTATGTTGCCTTTTATTGACATCAAAATCAAGGCTTCAATCCTTCTAACTTCTAAACAAAGGCTTAGAAGGAAACTCCAGATTTTCCTGTTTATGCAGACAAAGTATTCAAATAAACAGTGTTGCACGTGTCCATGGACAAATACTAAACAAAGTGCAACAGTTTTCAGAACTCAATTCTTACTGTTTTGACATAATGTACAAATTTAATTCAGCTATATTTAGAAAACATGGACACTTCTAATACAGAAGATCCTCACTTGCTTGTGAAGAATTGTTAGAATTTCACATAGATTTCACAGGTCACAAAGTTTTTCAGAGTTTTTCTGGTAGCCCTGGGACACAGACAATAAAAGAAATGGCAAGAATAATTTTGTATTAACAGGAAGGAACCTGAGAAAAAGCTTGGAAAATTTCTAGCAGCCAGCTGTCTCTAGACAGTGGGTTTGATTGCATTTTTACCTGAGAAGAAGTTCAACAAATAACAGATTTCTTATATCATTCCAATAACAGATTTCTTTTTGTAGTCTGCCATATGTTGGAAGTATTACAGAAAATGGTATTTTGTCATTTTACCATCACTGAGGTAGTAAACAAAGAAAGATAAGAATCACAGAATTTGGGTTGACAGGGCTTCTGGGGTGAGCTGATCCGGCATCCCACTTGAAGCATGACTATTGTTGGCTCTAGAGCAGAACAGCCATGGCTTTACATAACTGAGTCCTGAAAACCTGCAAGGGTGGAGCCTCTGCCACCTTTGTGGATAACCTGCTCCAGTACTGCACTGTCCTCTTAGAGGAGAACTTGCTTACCTTAACCTTATTGGGAGGAGTAGGCAATTTGTTTGACTGAAAGAGCATAGTCATTGCTGATTTCCAGCCTCAGCACATATGTGCTTGAGTTTTGAAGAGATGTAAAACCACTTTTTTCCTCCTTTTACCCCTGTTGAGACTGGCATGTGCTGAGTCAGTCATGTGTCAATGCCACTTCAATGTTTGTTTGCATTATTCAAGATCTGTGTGTTGGTGGGAAGCTAAGTGGCAAGGCACAGAGCATCAGCTGACGCCATGCTTCAGCTCCTCACGAAGTTTCCCTGCCTTCTGTCCTTCATCAAATAATAGGCACAGTGTCCGAGACTCATTTTTGTTAGAAATTAAGTCTTTGTTTCAGCCAAGCACTTAGGTTCCTAATTAAGCATGTGAGTAATCCTGCAGAAATAGGACAGCTCATATTGTTCAAGCTCAGCACATGGATAAAAAGTGCCTGACTGAGATGAGGCTGAGGAGGTAAAACTAAGGAACTCTGCGAAACATTCTGAGACAGAAGGTGGTATGTTTCCTTGCTACTTGATAAAAGTGATGATAGGAATTTTTCCTCTCCACTGGAGCATCACTGAACACTCATCACAGGTGAGTTAAAGGAGAAAGCTTGAGGTCCTAACACACTGCAGAATGAAAAAAAAAAAGGTATGAAGAAATGGGTGATAGCTCTTCTTCCCTGGCAGAAAAGGAGTAAGTGTTGATTTTTGCATGTTTCTTAGGCAGATTGGATTTTGGAATTAGACAGGTCTTCCTAAAACATCGTGTAGAATTTCCCTATTTCATCCCCTGAGACAAGACTTGTGCTGTAATGGGAACAAAAGAGAGAAAGATATATTCTAACCAGCTACTTTACATCTCAAAGAAATGTTCCTCAAGTAATTCAATAATAAATTTAAGTTTTGTTAACACTGTAAGTTCCAATGTGATTATGATACTGTGAATGCTAGCAAGCTGTTCATAGTATAAAGATGTTCAAGGGTCAAATGGACGCTACTGCATTTTTCTGTTGCAGTGCTGCATTTTTGCCTAATATTTAATGTGCATTATTATTGTGCATTTCATTTGCATCTGATGCTGAACAAAAAGCACAAAGCACTCCCAGTCTGATGCAGTTCTCTGAGAGCAGTGACAATACATTTTCTTTCTGCATGCAATTGACTTTTTATAAGGTTAATTTTCTCAGGGCTAAAATAATAATGCATCATTATGTTCGAGTGTCATCTTTTCTATGATCACAGTGGGTTTGTCTGTAACCTGCCTGTCAGTTCTAAATGCTGGAATCGACTGGGTCAGATGTCAATCACTGCTTGCCACTGCATTAAATAAGTGTGTTTTTCTATTATTTCACTTAACCATGGTCTTATACACTGAATTCTGTTTTAAGATTTTCAGAGATGGAAATATGAGGCAGAAAGGCAAGGATTGTTTGTCATTTGATCAAGTAGGTGAGGGACGTGTGCCTTCTGAATCCCTGACCATCCCCTGGACTGTGCTGGGGTCTCAGCAATGTCAGCCTCAGAGTGAGTGCCCAGCACTTTGGAAAAAGTGTATAATGAGATCAGGCAGAGCTGCAGGGTGTTCAGCACTTCTGAAAATGAGGTCACTTAATGAGGTGTCTGTGCTCATTGGAACTTAGCTGTAGGGCACATTTTTCTCAAGTCACCTTAGCCACAATACTGCATTGTATTCATAGCCCATTAGCAGGCTTTCTCATAGCAATCATTTGAAGCAGAAACAGCAGAGACTTTTCTAAAGGAAAACACAGCTTTTGGTAGGGTCACCTACCAAAGCACTGGCTTTGCTCCTTAATGCCTTAGTCTGTCAGATACTGCCTTCCTTGTTTTCCACTTAACTGAACTTTTGCTGCTGTTTTACCTTCTCCACCCTTGCCTTGCTGTGTGTCTTTACGGGCCATCCTTGGCAGCTGGGCGTCTGTCTGTCTGTCTCTTCTCTGTTGTTTGTCTCCCACAGAGCTGCTCAGTGTCCCTTACCACAGTGCCACTGGTGGTTTTCAGTCCTTTCTCTGCTTCCAGTCTGTCTTTTCTCCCTCCATCTAATGATTCTGTATCTTCCTCCACTGGTTTGTCTTTCTGTCAGTTTGATGACTGTCAATTTAAGGTTAATATGGCAAAATCTGAATTTTTTGTCTTTCAGAGGAAACCATTCCCCATTTGTGACATTTTTCGTGGCTACCACCATTCACAGACATCTTGATCATGCTTGGGCCATTTTCTCATCCAGTACATTTAGCATATAATTTGTAATTATTTATTTGTATAGTAATAATACTATGTTTTTTTCTGATGTATTTCTACATCAGACCTGTTTCTGAGTTTATATTTTTGTGCAGATTAATTACCCGCCCTTCTCTGAGAATGACAGCAACCTTTTTCAATCCATTCAAAATACAGTTGTTAAGATGATTTGTCTTCCTTGCACTCATCGTGAATCCTTGCACTGATTTATCCCACTACACCCTATCAGCATCCAGTTTTTTGTGTATAAACTATACTCTTTCATATATGTATCTGCCCTTTCCTGTTAATCATTCCTTCCTTTGTTTTGTGAAATGCTGACTCTTCTACCCACCATTGTTTCTTCGGTGTTATCAGCCTTAGAGATCCTTTTGGTCATGTTAGAGAGCTCTTTGCTTTTTTTTGTTTCCCAAAAATGTAGGAGATCACAAGATCGGCTTCCTGTGTGTTCTTCAGAACAACTTGTTTTGCATCAGTCTTATCAAAGCTGTCTTAGAAACAGCTCCACTAGCTTAATTTGCTGTGTCAATCGATGTTTAACAGATTTGATTATTGAAAAATAGAATTTTTAGGAAGTATGATTTTTCAGTTAAAATTCAAATTAATTGATTGGGGAAATAGGTAATTTACTTTAAATGAGATGTAGTCACATTCTGGCCATGTTTCGAATCTTTAGAGTTCCTCCTCTCCACTGGAAATGTGGGGAAGGAAAAAGCTGTTATTTTCCTCTTGGATATGTTTAATATTGAGCATCATTAACTTGCTCAATCAGTGGTTATGTGAATTTCAGACAATCAGAAGTTAATTCTAAAATCATGATATTGGGATCCAGAATAATCAAAGGTTTAAAGAACAATGTGTGATTTTTGAACAAAATTTTCACACATTGTTTGACACTTTATTCAGATACACAAGATCACCAATGAGTAGAAGTCTTTGAATCTTAGTCACATAATTACAAGAGGTAAAAAAGACCATATTTATCATGGAGTCATCAAAATATTATCAAGTTATCATAAATCTTGTGCAAAAGTAGCAGGAGATCTGACAGTGCTAAATGATGCAGAGTAAATCCAAAGCCTTAGTAGAAATTTAGAGCTGGATCACATCCAGCATTAAAATTGGCAGGTAATATAAGAAATTATGAACTGTCTTTCTGTGCCTCTCCTAGGAACCAGGGATGAAGGCTGGGTCGGTTCAAGAAGAGGTTATGGGTTTTTCCACTTTGACATGAGCAGAAAGCAGGAGCCCGCAAAGCTTTCACATCCCATCGAGTCTGTGTGACAAACTTGGGTGCAAGCTGAGGATTTCCTCACTTTCCAGATTTCATTGCTTCTAGCCCCATTTAAAGAGAAGGTGCAGAAGGTGGGAAAAGGTGCTGAGAGGCAACACTTACCTTTTCAATTCACGTTCTGCAACAGGGCTTCTGTGTTTATCAATCCTAGAGACGTTTCTATTCCTCCCATAATTTCCCACCTTTCCAGGCATAATTCTGAGCTTCATTAACATTGTGAATAAATGTGTCCTGGAAATTCAGTCTTTTAAAAAAATTCATGGACACGACATGATCTCTCCAAATACAAGAAGGTCAGCATACAGAAGGCCTTTCTCGAGGGAGGCAATCCAAACCTCTGGGATTTTTACTGGAGTTACGGAGAGACAGTCTGTCTGTGCTGGAATTGATTACTGTCATTGCATGTCAGCTTCTTCTCACGACTCTGGAGTGGAAGGGAGGGAGAGGATCTCATTAAATACATGCAGTGAAGGGTCGGGGGGCCAGGCAGCAAGTACCCCTAGCCTCAGATCTCTCTCCTGCAGCCCTCAGAAGATTTGCCAAATTGATCCAGGGCCATTTGAATAGGGCATAATTGCTCTGAAAGGAATGTTTGCTTGCTCCTCAGTAATTGCCAGCATATCTTGAAATAAATTATGAGAGTGTGATGAACCCATTCAAAGGTATTGAACTTTTTCTTGGCCTGTCCCAAAAACTGCCAGTGTTACTGGTAAACAGTCTGTTCTTGGGTTGTTACAGCATGGTATATGCAAAAGTGGGATTTTATCCTGAGACAGACCTAGTAAGTCTTTCTGGCCAGTCTTCCCTGGTATAGAAATGTAAAAACCAGTACAAAAAGATAATACTTCTAACAGTTAAAGCATTGATCACTTGAGTTAGTTTGCCAGTCAACAACCAATTTTCATATAAACGACTTAGACACACTGAAATACCTCATTTTGCTGTCACTGTCTACATTTGCATTTTTCTCTGCAGCCCCTGGCTAAAAAGACTCATCTGAATAAAAGTTTGTGTATGTTGCCATCTTTTAATGATCTGTACATTTTTGTCTTTGACAGTGTATCAATTGCAACAAGAGGCACCACGTCCCAAGAGAATCATCTGTCCTCGGGAGGTCAGTTCTTTTGCTCTACCTTGTTATATCTGATGAATTCTCAGCAGCATATGATTACCAGAAAATATTTTGTACAGTCTGTGGGTATTATTTGCTTTAACTTTTCTATGCCATTATTTTGTATAATCGTTTATGTTAAGGTTGATTAATTAAGCTGGTTAATATTTGCTAATTAGGAATGGCAGCCTTGTTGCAGTGCAAGGACGGACACACAGCCTCATTCAACCACTAGAAGCACCTTCATTAGACAAATACTTACCCATCATTGTTTAGTGTGCTTTTTCGTGTACTACCTAAAGTTTTGAGTTTCCTTGACAAAATGAAGGTGTTTTTCTTCCTGCATCTGCATAATAATGTCTGTGTGATATGTTTCAACATGATACACATAGCTTTGTTTGTTGAATGCTTCTTGCCAAATACTATGTTCAAGTTAAAATACTGAAATGATAGCCAGAGAGCTCTATTCTCTCACAGAGACTTTGAAGATTATAGAATATATAGAAATCTGCACGGCTGCAGGTTTGGCTGAGTTATCCTGTCCCCTTGTTTTCTTCTTCTGTATTTCTCCATTTTTACTTGCTTTAGTATGTGAGTTCATCAACCTCCATGGCATAATAGTAATGGAAAACATGTAGATGTCTCTGCTCAATCAAAAAAACTGTGATAGCTTTATCTCCTATAACGTCATGGACAAATTTTGTGCAAATAGACATGTGATACTAGCAGTAGAAATACTAAACATGTGAAGTGATTGTACAAGATGTAAAAGATGATGTGCAGGAAGATAGAAACTGCAGCTCATTGGTGTGATATACAGCTGTACTCCCAGACATCGTCCTGAGCTCTCTCCTGCTTCCCACACCATGTGCCCATGAAAGCAGAGTCCTAGCATGTCTCAAACGTTTACACACTGTCTCAAAACACTTCTGTGTGAGGCAGGAGGTTTTGTAGCAAGGCACAGGTACTTGCCTGGCCTCGTGAAGAAAGCCAGGAACTGAGTACAGTTTACCTGAGTTCACCCAGAGCCTTAACTAAGAGAGCTCTGCATTTTTCTGTCAAGTGCCCTCTACTAGTCACAGGAAGGGAGAGCAGGCTCTTGGCATCAGTCTGGAAGTCTTCAAGTCCTGTCAGTTTGGGATGGTCTCAAGACATATACACAGGATGCTAAGAAGGACAAGCAAAACACCAGAGTGGGTGAACCCTTGTGCCATCCTTTCTCCCTGTCAAAGATGAGGCCTGGGGAGAAGAAGTGTGTGCTAGCCCTCTGGGACTTCATTGCACATATGCTGACAGGTTTTACCAAGACCTTCCTCTCTGAAATCTCATGCAAACCAAAAGACAGTTAGGTGTCTGTGGCTGGTATTCTTTAAAGGAGAGGACAGTAAGTGTTTTACTGAATTAATATCACATAACAGATACCAAACTAGTCATGGTATAGTTAAAAATACAAAGTTTTTAAGGGAAAAAATTAAGGTAAACAATCCATTTTCTTCCCGGACATCCTTAGAGGAGTTTCTTTCTTTTCTTGATATAATAGTTATTTTACTTATTTCATTTTGAGACTACTGTGAGGAAGGATTTGTCTTTAGAAAACCTGATTAATAAGCACTGAATGCTTAAAAAAACATGTCTACAATATGAACTCATCTTGGTGGGAATACAAGTTAATCTGCATAAATTTCATCCAAAATATATTATGCTAGCTCAAATTTAAGCATTTTCTATTTTGCCTCCATGACAGAAAATTTGAATCAAGGTACAATAGTCAAAGTAGTGTATTCTTGTTCTAGAAATGAGATTACCTACACAAGGGGAGTGAATGTGCAGCTGTGAACTCATTACCAGTGTGCTGTATTTAACTTATTTCCTTGAACTCAAGAACATGTTATGTACAGCTGGCTATCCTTTTTACCTGAGGTTTAAAGACCATACATATTTAGTATCTCTTCAGGTCACTTCCAAAGATTTTAAGAAAGAAGCTAAGATCATATTAATTAAATAAATACATAACTGACAAAGCAGAACATAAAATAAGCAAAAGATGTCTGTTTCACATAGCCTGGGTTTGGTTCTAACTAATGAACCATTTTCAGTTGCTCGCTTCATAGACTGCAGTGTCCTATTTGGGTTGTTTGGATTTTTAAGTTAGTAAAACAGCTGAAAGTACAGAGACTTTACTTAGGGATTGGTATATAAAGCAGTATAAATTCCCACAAATAAGATCTTTGGTTCTTGCTACTTGGATTTAAAATCTTTGTATAGCTCAATTGTATGTGTTCACAGCCTGATTGCCAGAAACACAGATTCTCTGACCCAAGAGCCAAAAAACCACTATGACACTGCTGATGTGCATTATTTTTGCATATAGCTGGGGAGGTGGGGCATATGGGATGTCCTCATAGAAGAGAAGATGGCAACATGCACAAATATGTGGTTCATATTATCAGTTTATATTATAAAGTAGAACTACACAGTGGCTTTATGGATCATCACAGATTATTTTAGAGAGGAGATTCAGGACTCTGTTCCTATGGCACCTATTACCTATTTTTTAGCACACAGTCAATAAGGTGGGTGTTTTGGGTTGTTTTTCTTGATTCTAGTTTGATTTCAGTGTCATCTGATGATTTTACAGTCTTGCTTCACTAAAGATGCTGTTTTATTAATATTGAGTTTTCCAGTTACATAGAAAGATCTCAAAATCTAATTTTGTGTTGTTTGCAAAAATATATTAATTGGAAACATGGTAGTCATTCATTACACAACTAAATGATGCTTATCCAGTATCTGGAGAGAAGGTGTCAGCAGGATGTGTGGCTGACAGAAAAATTTGTCTCTCCGTGTGCATATCATAGGAAGTGGACTTCGCTGAGGGTATTTCTATGTGTAATTTAGTATTCAAAGTAATTCAAACAAATCTAAAAATTGCAAATAATTTGAAATCCTTCATGCTTGTGGGAAGATGTATTTCATAATTGGCAAATTCTACACTGTTTGCCAGGAAATTAAAGCATCTGCTGCAAACCGAATCTGTAACAACAACACATAAACAAGGATTGTAGGTTCTTTTTTCTTTCACCATTTAGCATTTTCATCTTTCCTCCATCTTTTCCACTGTCATTTTTCACATTCTCCATGTTCATTTGCTCTTCCATTACTTCTCTGTTGCTCCATAGTCACAGGGGTTTTAGCCTCAGTGCTCTGCATTTCTACCATCTAATTTGTGCAGATTTCTTGATAAACTATACTATGGAGACAGAAATGTCAGTTAATGATATGTAAACCACCAGACTGAAAGCTGGGACTGTAAATAAAACATGAACGTTTATATCTTTGTGTCTTTGAGCTTTACTATCATGATTTGCCTTTTCTTCTTTTGGTTGCATAAATATCTTGTCAGCAAAAGCAGGTCATTCCTGTGATGGGAATCATTTTGGATGAACCATTTGGGCTTCAGGTATCCAGCATCTTTTAATTAATCACCACTGGCAGTGGACCAGTGTGAATAGCCTAACTTCCCAATAACATTGGATTTCTGCCAATATCCTCATTTGTAACCATATTCCTTCCAGCAGTGTTTTAATGATTTAGCTTTTAAATAGAAAAGGTTCCATTTAAAAGTGCTGTTCAGGTGGAGGAGTAGCTTTTAAATATTGGTGTGGTGATAGGCACCAAAGAATCCAATCCACATTATGAGGAAGTCATATTATAAGGTGTCTTTTAGGGTTTATTCTACAGAAATGCTTATGAAAAAATTACATTCTCAGAAAATAACTCAAGCTTTCAGTTTCTTTGTTTTATTCAAAAGGAACATGTCAAATGATTCTTAATTTTAAGAAGTATTTCAGAAATAGATTATTCAAAGTTAAAATATCTTCTTTTAAAAATGGAGGCTTTAACAAAGTAAAAGAATTAATGAAGGATGGTGACATTTCTTTGGACTTTTTTGGTTAAACAATAGGCACATTCAAAATTTTTTTCAAAGAGGGAATGAGTCTTACTTAGGAATTCTCAGATTATTTTTGTAGAAATATTCATACCTGTGAATGGTATTCCCATTCTGTGCCAAGAAATCCTTAATTGCTGATAGCAATTTTTGAGGCTGGTGAATTTGTCTACATTAGACCTTCCACGCTGCTAACAGTGCCTTGGCCAAGCCAATGTCAGCAACACAGAGAAACTTGTCTAAATTTCCCTAGTGTAGACAAAGCCTTAGAGCCCTAACTTATATTATTATGTAGAAAAAATGTCAGTTAATTGCCTTTCTTGTCGTTCTGAATTCCAAATAGGTTGTGTCAGAAGCAATAGAGATTATTGTTTCTGCCTTTACAGAATAAAAATTATGGTTTCTTGACTAAAAACAAATATGATTACAAAAAGGAGACTGTTCTCTGAAAAAAAAAATCCTTTGTCTTTTTGCTTAAGTCATTTTAAGAGATTAAAATAATGATGGCATATTAGAGTGTCCTGCTGAGAGTCTTTAACCATCCGGAGGGTCAGAAACTGTTTTGACCCTCCAGGTATCCATTACCTAGATTTATCCAAACAAGTGTATAGATAATGGCATTTCATGGAGCATAACTGTTGAAATGGTCACTAGCAGGTCTCTAAAGCTGTTGCCATCTTGTGCATTACCAGCTGCAAATATACAGGATTATTGCACATCTCCAAAACTGAACTCTTGCAAATTAATCTTTGCTTAGTTCTCCCCAAAGTTTCTTCTGAAGCATAGGATTCAGCTGAGAACAATGCAATTGGAAGAGTATCATTTAATCAACTGCAATATTAAACCACTGGTTACTTTTATCAGTCCTTCTTTCAGATACAACAATACTTTATATTTGTACATTAGGAAAAGCTTGTGATTTAGCAAGCTTGAGCAAGGTTGTTAAAATTCAGCCTTAGTAAGATATTTGAATAGTTTATCTGACTGGATAATAAGTATTTAATCCTTGCAATAAGTCTTCCATGAATTCCCTTATTCTGCTCACTTAGTGACCTTTACAAGCTGAATATTTCCTCTTTGCCTCTGCCCTCATCTTTCTAAGAACAATTTCTGTACTGTGGTAAAGTACTAGAGAGCTATAATAGGGCATTGAAATTGGCCATAAAATTGGTGGTAAATAATGGGAGTAAATGGGAATTTTCATGGCACTTGTTCAAATCACTCTACTGCAAAAAGTCAGACACTGCCATGAGGTGTCTTTTACTGTCAGTCCTGAGAGCTTATCTGAGATAATTCAGAATATTATATTATCTTTCCCTTAGAAAAAAAAACTCAGAACACACACAGTGACACACCAAGAGACCCCATTAGCCAGCAATTAAGTGAAAATGAGGCAGAATAGTGCTGAAAACTGTTTTGGTTAATGAAAATGTTTGTACATATAAGACTTAATGGAGCCTATATTTTCAAATTGTTAAAATATTGCTGATGCTTTCATTGTGTGTTTATTATTTCTTTATGATAGAAACAAAGAGGACACAGTAGTAGTCTGTGGACAAATGAAGCTCAAGAGCAGTTTTGAATAGACAATGACAAAAGGAGGAAAGTTCTTCAGCTGAAACCCATAGCAAGAAGTGGGAAGCCTGGCTGCACTGGTGGTGGCTGAGAATAGTTGAAGGCCAGGAAGGGTGTTCAGTTAAACTGGTGCAGAGGGCCTGTGGAATATCAAAATAGATTGTATCCAGCATCCCTTTAATCTGGCTACCTGCAGGTTTTTCTACATAAATTTAAATAGTGGGTTTAAAATTTTACAGAAAAATGTCATTTTTCTGTAGAATCTCTGTAGTGAATTTTGCCCCACAGAATGCCTGTGGTGTGTTGCTGAAGGAAAAGAAAGAAGGGAGGCTGGAATATTGCTTGGCCAAAATTCCCTTGTATTCATCATATCACAGAAATTTGCTGGTGCTTTTTTCCAAGGCATTTTAGTGACTGACAGGAAATCTCATATCTCCTAGAGTCCATGAGTCTTGCAGTCTCTCTGCTGCAATAGTGAGGTGGTGGAGCACTCAGACGAAGCCACATCATTCTCATTTTAACAGTCCATTGACTACTGAACAGAGGAGAAAGCTGCCTAATTATTCTGCAGGCATGATAGTAAATATTTCATTTAAGTAGTTACAGCTAAACAAAACTAGAAGAGGTTTATCTGTTTCACTTGAATCTCCTCAGTTTTGATTTACTAATGGTTATGATTTGCAAATTAGACTAGTGTTCATCCTCATCAGAGGAATACAGTACACCAGTTGGTGCGTTTATTGATCACTGTGAAATGGAAAAGTTAAAACCATCTTTTTGTGAGACATGATGGTAAGCTCTGACTTGTTTGATGAGCACACACTGTAGGTAGCTGTCTTTATGGACTGATGAACATGCTAATTATCCCTCTGGGTATGCTTGAAATCTTTGCAGTTTCATGCTCCCTTCCATCTCTTCTTGGAAGTGCGTGATGCATGTGTGTGTGATTTTTGCTATTCTCCTGGATTTTTATTTCCTTTTATCCTTGTTACATATCACTCTTTTAAGCAGGTTCTTTTTATTTAGACATGGTGTTGAATATAAGAAGTTTTCAAGCCAAAATAACTGAAAGCCTCTTTCATATCTTGACCTAGATAAAATTTATCAATAAGCTTATGTGTAGGTGAAAAAACTATGTGCTTATACGGGTTTACATACCTGTTCCAATTTAGGCCAGTATTCCTTGTCCCTGTAGAAGAGGGTCTTGCTGTCTCTGCTCTCTCACTTTGTGTCTGGTATCTTTTTTCAAGTTTCAAGATGAGGAACTGTCCTGGTTTAACCCCAGCCAGCAGCCAAGCCCCACACAGCCACTCAGTCACTGCCCCACCAGTGGGATTTGGGAGAGACTCAGAATAATAAAAAGTAGAAAGCTCATGGGTTCAGATAAAGACAGTTTACTAGGGAAAGCAGGAGCTGCACACACAAGGAAAGCAAAACAAGGAATTAATTCACCACTTCCCATGGGCAGGCAGGTGTGTTCAGCCATCCCCAGGAGAGCAGGGCCCCATCAGGTTACTTGGGAAGACAAACACCATCACCCCAAATGTTCTCCCCTACCTCCTTCTTCTCTCCACTTTATGTACTGAGCATGATGTCCCATGGTCTGGAATATCCCTTTAATCATCTGGGATCAGCTGTCCCAGCTGTGTTTCCTCCCAGTTTCCCATGCATCCCAGCCCCTCACCAGCATGGTAGTACGAAAACCAGAAAAAGTCTTCGCTCTGTGTAAACCCCTCTCAGCAGGAAAAAAAATTCTCTATGTTATCAACTTTGCATTCATCACAAATCCAAAACACAGACTCATACCAGCCATTGTGAAGAAAATAGTTTCTACCCCAGTCAAAACCAGGAACTGAGTATTGAGCAACTGATGAATTTGTATTTCCTAATACAAATAAATATAGAAACTTTGCATGTCTCTCTGTCTTCCTTCCTATATTTCCTGTGCGTGCATGTACATAGCTAAAGACAAGAATGATCAAACCAGTCAGTTACACACATCTTTTTGGAACTGTGGACTGTTTGCTTGCATCATAGGAATGTTTTAGTCCTTCTCAGTTGTTACAGAAGGATCCAGGGCATTGATATGGCTTACTGCATTTATCTGCTGCTGGGGATATTTTTATTCCCATTTAAATGACTCAACAGATCATTCTTGAAAAAAAGGAGCATACTTTAAATGTTATGTTCAAATATTTCATCCTGCATTCAGGGTAACATCGATATTCCTTTTACATTTAATGATGCCCTTACTGAGTGACTGGAAGCTGCATAACAAAATAGATGACTCCTGCTTTTGCTGTTGAAATTGTTTGAACCTGACCCTGTCTCCCCTGACTGTTTAGCAGCAGCCTTCTTGATTAAGATTTATTTCATTTTATTTTCGCTCATGTTCAAGGGACCATTATTTTCTTTACAGCATGAGAAAATATTTGGATTTTCTTTTCCTATTCAATCTTGATATTTTCTGTTAGACCTGAGTATATACAGAAATATGTTGTGGTTTAGTAGCAATAGAGATGTCCATGTTGGGAGAGACGTTTGTTACCTTCTGGAGTCTATAGTGTTTTGTCTGGTTATTGATTATTGGCTGCTGGTCAGCTTGTTTAAGGTCACAGAAGAGAAACAAACCTGAGTTAAAAATACCCTCAGAAAGGATGACTTAAAGCAGCTCTTTTGAAAGTTTGGTACAAGCAACTAAGTAAACAAGTGAATTAAATTATTTGAACATAATTTGTCTTTAAAAATGGTAGAAATAACCTTGACTGAGTGGAAATCAACCTGCAGTAAGTGCCACAGTAAGTCACATCTGCAGAACTTCCTGTGTTTCTTTGCTATGTGTTATCTTTCTGCAAAAGACTCATTATGCATTTTACCTTCTCCATAGGCTGCAGCATGCCATCAGAGCAGAGATGTGCAGCTTTGAACAGCAGCTGATAAAAGCATTCTTTGTGCTCTTCACTTTTGTCTTATATTATTCTACATTCTTTTTACTGGTGAAGAACACTCCTACCTTCTCCCTGGCACTGTAATTTTTTCCACAGAATTAGTCTGTTAGAAGATACCAAACACAATTTGGCACTTCATTATAATGATGATGGATTTAAACTGGCTTCTGTTATTTAGTTAAGTGGTGACAAGTTTATCACTTGAAGGTTTGGCATTCTCCTCCAGAACAGTTCTCTTGGTGCCTTGCCTTCTCGGTGCTGCCTTCTCTCCTGGGAGCCCTCATAGAGGTGGGCAGAGTACCATTGTTCTTTTGTATGTGATTTTCACAGCCTGTTCAAGTCTGCTTCTTGCTTACCCCTATCTCCTGAGAACAGTCCAGGCAGAGATGAGGAATAGGCTGGACTGTACTATCTTGGGGCTAGAAGAAACACAAGATGTGTCAAGAAGATATGTTTGCATATCTATTTCTTAAAGCCTTGAAAAAGGCTTCATGAGGATTTCTTGACTGCCTCTGCTTATTTAGTTAGTGTTTAATTATTTTTAACTTTTTTTTTAAGTTCTATCTTCCTTTTTGGCAACTTAAGCCTATTTCTTCTTGTCACATCTAGTCAACACACAGAAAACAAATTTATTTCCTCTGGAAAGCAGCCTTCTTTGTACCTATCTGCTACAGCCCCTCTCTATCTCCTGTTCTTTAGGCCAATCTTTCTTGTCTTTTCACAGTTGCTAAATCCCTGCTCACTCCGTTTATTTGCTTCAGTCCTTCTTGAGATGTGGCGCCGAACCCACAGTCAGTATTCCATCTTTCTGAGTGGACATCACAGGGAGAGGATTATTCTAAGGTGTCTTGTCAGCTGCATTCTTGGGTTTGTACCTCAGTATGACATTCTGGGTTTGGCAGTTTCTGCTACAGACAGCCTTCAGTGATTCAAGTTCATTTATTGAACTGTAACAATGGTAGGATCGTTTTCTGCAGAGATCTGTCTAGTCATTGGCCCTCTGGTGTTTTGAATGGATTTGGCATCTTGCTCCTAGCTACTTTCTTGGAGGCAAGTCTCGCTGTCTCGTGGCTAAATGTGCATCCCTCAGGTGGCCACAACGATGGCATCTCTGTGGCTCTGGGACTGACTGATAAAAGGAGATGCACACTCTCAAACCATTCATGTCACCTTTCTCTCTGGACAACTTCTGGCACATGGGCAGTGCAGGTGGAATATGTTCTTGGGACTTGGGCTGGTTTCTTTCTGAGGAATGCCTTTGCTTCTCCCTCACCACACAATCAAAGTACAGCAGCAGACTCAGGAAGTTACACATGGCATTGACTGAAAATCTTAAGGAAGAAAACCATCTTTTCATTATGTAGGTGCACTGTAAGTTCCATAACTGGAACTTGGCTGGGGACTAGAGATGTTGTGTTGCTGCTATTCCTAATGACAAAATTAGCAACACGCTTTGTGGTGTGAAACATTTTGCAAAACCAATAGTTGTTTCTCTTTGAAAACCTGTTGCCAGAGAGCCTGATAAGGTAATAGAGGAAAAAAAATGGTTAAAAGGTAAAAGAAAAAAAGATAAATATTTCCCTTCCAGAAGAATGTTCTCTCAAATTGCTTAAGAATCATTGGAGTGAAATAATTTGTCCTATTTGGAGAGAATTTTAGACATGTTAATTGATTTAAGTAGAATTTTTCCTTTAAAACATGCGGAGGCAAAAAAAGGGTTTATGGGAATAAAGAAATACAGCATAGCTTTCCTTCATTCCGTTTAATGGGGGCTTGCAATTTCCTTTAATCCGTTTTGGTTGTTGATTGTAGGTATAAAGTTTGCAGTGGGCTTATGATAAATCTGCCAAAAGCTGAACAATACAGACAATAAACTCCTTTTCTTTACAGTCTGTTTTTTTACTGTGCTTGTCTTGAAAGCTTCTCTTCCAACCCTTCTATTTCTCTTCATGTCAAACTGAGCTGAAAAACATATTTATATCCAGTCAACCAGAGTTACTGAAAAATAATTAGGATTGTTCCAAACAGAAAATATATCAGATTAAACTTCCTTTGGGAAAATGCCTCACTGCCTGCGCTGAGTAAACACACCAACATTATTAACTCGTGGATCTTGTTTCTCGGTTCTTTCTGTATTTTGAAGAACAGAGAACCAGGTACAGCTACCCACCTTATTGTTTCCCTTCCCCTTTTATATTCTCATCATGGATGTATTAAGGTAGTGGCTGTAATGGGTCCACAGTACACAGTGTTATACTGTGCTGGTCCTTATGACTTAGAGAATTGCTGTCCTAGGGGGATTTCTAAACTTTAATTCCAACACTTCTAGATTTCAGCTCTGGCCACTGGATAAGGAAATATGTCTTGTGCAATGAAGCTGAAGAGAAATTAAATTTTTCTGAAATTAGGGTTATTCTGTTTCTGTGGTAGTACTTACGCAGAAAGAATTCTTCAGGGTATCTTGAAATCTTGAGTGCAGTGTGGCTCGGATGTCAACGCTTGCAATGAAAATCTGTCACATTAGGGGATGCTCACCTCCTGCCTTCATGATTCCCAGTAGTTTTGTGATGAGTTATCTTGCAGAGCGGTGTGGGATTTTAATACAATAATCTGTACATTAGTGGGAGTATGTCATGCTAGGGCTAAACCATCCTGGCCAGAAGAGGAGCCACAAATCCCAGTGCATTGAAATTCAGTAAACTTCAAAATTATGTAAACATTATATATTGAATTAGCTCAGGTAGCTAGTTCATTTTAGGAAGGCTTATTTTCTTCTCAGTTTTGGCATCAAATCCAAGTACAACCTTGAAGGATATGCTGTAACATTGTAAAAAATTAGACTGTGAACAAGTAAGGGGTTTTTGTGGGTGGGGAGAGGCAATCAGGTTTGGCAGGCTGGGAGCTGAGGCTAGAGTATGCAGTGTCTCTCAAACATGAGCTTCCAAAGGCCTTTTCAAAGTGCTAAGAGAGCTGTGCAGGGTTTCATTTCTCTTTGAGCATGCTTCAAGATTAGATGTCATTGAATGTTGCTGGCTTTGTAAGATTACTGGATTAATAGTGATTTAGGCTGTTTTACCATACATCTTATTTCCTGATCAATGTGACATGAGTTTTAAACAATTTTGGCATTCACTGGTGTTTCACAATTTATACAACTATGAATTTCATTAATGGTTTTCAGCATATTCCCCATGGTTTCTGGAACAACTGCCAGAAATGCCTGCTCTGGAAGAACATTTTTGGTTTGAAATTGGCAATAATGCCTTTTTCTAAGCCAAAAATTTATCATCGCATATTTGAATTGAAAGTTGCCACATACTTTTAGTGGAGAAGGAGAAACCATTTAATTTATCTTCTGTATGGGGGAAGTAAAAGCAAGCTGTGATGCTCTTCAAGGCAAAATATGTTTTCACTGGTGGAGAGCTGTAATTTGTCTTAGGTAATTATCCTAATTTTTGTAGTTTGTTTTTTGTCTGTTAGCGTAAGAATCTATAAATGATTCAAACCCCCTGATTTCTCCCCTTGCTCCGTGTGATGGGAATTATGCATTAGAGCCAACTGGTTGCCTAGGAAAGGTGGCTCCTTTTTCAGCAAGGAAATTGTGAGGACTATACTGAAAGTGATGAAAGTGTTCTTCATGGGCATTATCTATGCAAAAATATCTAATGTGTCCTCAGAATAGGGCTGATTGTTCTGGGCTCCTACCACCAGGAAATAGTCACTTCCCTACCTGTGGATTTTCTGCTCTTTCTGCTGCTGAGAGTTCTTTTAGGTGGATCTGCTTGACTTTGTGTGTGCAAGCCCATTTATAACAGCAGAGGGAAAGCTAATCCCAACTGAATTTCAGTCACCTTTGCCTTCTGGAATATACAGAATTTCCCTTGAAGTTTTTACAGAGTCTGCAGTCGGCACAAAACAGACCTACTGGCTCCTTTGATATTTTTAAGCCTCTGCTTCATCAATTGTGCAGCCTTTTGGTTTATTTCCAAGTTCAGTCCAACATTCTGGTTTTGATGTAGAGACCCTGATGTTATTTTTGATCTTTTATCTTGCTTTAACTTTGTTTCCTTGTGTTTGTTCCTAGTGGTAAATTTGGTTAGGACAGGAATTATTATTTCAGGGTAAAGGTTGCAGTAAGCACAAGAGGTGATTTTTAGATTCTGAGGCACCTGGATGGTCTGACAGATCAGGAGCTTCATTTCAGGAAATACTACAGTATCTTTCCTGTCTAAAGCCAAATACTGAAGTTGTGGTGATTTTAGACACATGAATGCTAAAAGATGTTGGAGTGAAGGTTTCTGTTCTGTGGAATAGGAAGAAGAAGAGAGAAGTAGAGAGGCTTTGTGTGGATTCTCAGTAGAGCAAATCTTTTAGCTCATGAACAGCAGGAAAAATGGAAATCACATTATCCAGCGTGGTTCAGTCAGTTCCTAGTCAAATTATAAAATTTTTACAGAAAAGTTTCTATTTTTGCATCAATAGTGTGAGAAGTATGAAAAAATGCGCCTCTCTTTGTTCAAGGAGTTATTTCCAGATTGTGCTTATACTTTTTATATATATTGTTTCATATATATATATATGTATGTATGTATATATGGGGGGACCTGTGCTTAAAGCTAATTTTGAAGGTGGGTCTGAGTAACTCTTTCATTTTGCTGAGGTAGATTGAAGTGTTGGGGTCTATTCTGTATATAAATGCAATCAAGGTAAATCAGTATTTTTAAACAGAAGCAGATTCTGACTACTAAATGAAAGTCATGCTTTACTTCTTTTGTCCAAGTGTTTTATTTGGCAATTTTCAGTGTACTGAGTAGCCTTTGTTTTCATGAAAGAGAAGATTGCATGTGGTGGTCTTATGTAACCAAGCTTCTGATACCAAATTTTTAATTGAGTTGCCAGCTAAGTCTATGCTTTCAAGGGTTATTAAAGTCTATAAGGATGACAAGAAAGCTGCACAGTTCCAAGATAATAGTCATATAGTGCTATTGAAGATGAACATATGAACAACCTCCTTTCAGAGGTAATACATCTTTTCTTGATATTATTTTTTTACTTAAAAATAGAAAGTCAAATTGAATTCATGCACTTTCTTCTCTAAGATCCTATATCTGCACAGAGAAGCACAGCACCTGCACTTGGCAATTCCTTTGATTTTGCTCTCTCTTCACTTCTGTGTTTTCTCTTCTCTCTTATTCCTTCCCCTCAGAAATGTTTGTATCAAGGTATTATTCCTGGGCAGGAGTTCCAAGGGTATGATACTGCTATTGTTAGTGCCGTGCTAGAAAAGAAATGCCGAGCTGGGAAAGAAGCACAGTAAGGACTTGATTGAACTCCCATAGGTCTTCCATTGAAGATTCTCATTATCTTGTACAGACTTTTGTTCATCTTGTGCTGTGTTGTAGCTCTAGTGACTGCAGGGTAGAAAGTCAGCTGCTTCTGTTCGGTGCTTGGCGTGTAGATTATTGAATCAAAAATGTGACAGTTATGCATTTGCTATTCAGAAAAAAAGCAAAAAGAAAACCTTTGCCAATTTAAAGTTTTTATGAGCAAAATAATAAGAATTCATGAAAACAAGAACAAGAGCACTTGCTTCCAGTCAGAGAAATAGAGGGGAAATCACTAAATGTATTTTATGCTAAAGAATGAAGCAGTCTTGAAACCGCAATTTGTCATACATGTGTTAGCACGTATGGAGCAGCAATTCCACTGATACAGACATCTTCACTGAGACATACAGAGCTCAGATAATCTTCTTCAGTAACGTGGAGACTTTATGTGTATCTTAGATGAAGTTCTGACACGCTTACTCTTTGAAAGCACTGCCTGAAGCTGCAGCCCGGCAAGATGACACTGTTGGTGTGCTCTGGAGCTGGAGAGGGAGCGGCTCTTTCTGCAGACACTTGGGTGCGGATGCGCCTGAGCAGAGCTCGAGGCGTTAATGATCCCAGGACGTTAATGGCCGATCCCTTGGCGTTAATGAACGCTCCCTGGCCGGGCCGTGTTAATTGTGGCGCCCGCGGGAGAGGCCTCGTGCCAAGGCTGGGCGGGCGGCGCCCCCTGCCGGCCGCGCTGCGCGAGCCGCCGGGAAGGGACACTGAGACCGGGAATGGCACCGGGTGCCGGGACTCGGCGTGCCACGCGTGCCCTGAGCTCGTGGGTGACAGCCTGGCATCCCTGAGGTTTGGTCCAAAGATCTCTGAAATGGCTGGGAGTCTTCCCGGCGACTTCCAGTCTGCTTTGGATCAGGCCCGCAAACGCTTGAGACTTCACGGAATTTAGGACTAGATCTAAATATATAAACCCCTGTTTTTTCCAAGGATATTAAACATTCTGTTTTCAGGCAGTCGCCACGTAATGGCAAAAATGTATATAAAGGGTATATAAATGTCCTTAAGTATATATGGTATATATACATAATGCATATGTAATATGACTAAAGGGTATGCAAATGTATACAAAGGGTATATAACAAAACCAGTCTTACTTTATGTTATAAATATTGGTTTGGCAAAACTGCAGTAAAATATTCTTTGTCTGTTTGGTCAGATTTCATACAGTTATGTGTAGTTCTATTTTTTGACTGCTGATACATGTTTTCCCTCCCAGAAATAACTCAATAAAACCACCTCTTCTGTTTACATTTTTCTGTTCTTCTGTGTGGTCATGTCCCAGTCACAGTTTTGAGTCTGCAGAGTATTGTAGCTTAAATGGGTGCATTAGTCCTCCTTATTAATCAAGAGTAATTTATTTTTATGTAGTTTATTTAGAATTATGTTTTTAATGCTTTTTTTCTTTCTTTCAAAATTTAGGTGGAGAACAGACCAAAGTATTACGGAAGAGAGTAAGTGTTTTTCTCTTTTAAGTGTCTGTTGGGTATTTCCAAAAGTTGTTACTCTAGACCTATTAAAAAAAGGCACAATGGAGGTCTAATAAAATATTTTACTTTACCTTTCACTTCAACTGGGAGCCAAATACAGTGAAAGCCTAATAATATAGCTGTGTTACAGTCCATTGCTGCCAGTCACAATCCTTGGATTGTGCATGTTATTTTTTACTTCTCTCAGGAGAATTTTGGGCAAAAAATGTTGTCTGAGGTATTCCTTCCTTTTATTTTAGTTGTTGCTTAAACCTACTAGAGGTTCAGCACTGGCCTGGGGAGGGGAGAAGCAGTTTGTTTCTTTCACTGCTGTTTCTGTGTATGTTCCTTTCACTGCCCTACTGAGTTGTGGAATTATGTGTATGCTGCTGCTTGTGCACCTGCTGTTCTCCCTGCTAAAGTTAGGGGTCCAAAATACCCAAATAAGAGGTTTATATTTTTTTTGAAGGAAAATAACAAACCACTAGAGTGTAATTCCTTTGTGCTCAGCAGTCTTTTTGCCAGTAAATAACCAGGAAGGGGCTGTGTTGTGCATTAGCATGGAGATCTGGGCAGGTGAAGTTGAAAGGCACAGCCACTGCAGGAGCCACCCAGCCTTGGCATTTGGCCTTTGTACTAGAGTAATACGTTGAGATGCTTGCTGAGTAATATGCTGAGACCCCCGCCCTTATCACTAGCTGAATTTCTTAGATCCCATGTTCTATTTTTTATTCCATCCCAGACACACCATCTGTGTTTAATGATCCTTTTCTACCATCAGAAACCTCAAGAGCCAGTAGCTTTGCCCCTAATTACTGAAGTTTCATTTTTTAAATATTACCTTTGCCAAGGAGGAATTCAGATGTAGCCACTAGAGTACAACAGAGCTGAAGACAGCAGCTAGTTGAATAACACATCACACTTCCTACAGCAGGACTTGTAAAGCCATTGCTGCAGTCTCTTATCCAGGAACGTGCCTGGGTTTGTAGAGCAGCAAGACTGACAGGAACTGTAAGACGTCACCTTGGTGAACCTGTCCAGGCAAGATCACCTTAGTTATTATCTTTCAGAAAGAAGATTTCAGAAGTACTGAGGTAGTCCTTTAAAAGCAGTTGACTCAGTTATCAGTAGTACTTGGAAAGAGGAACAGGAATTTCTAGGGAAAGAAACTGAAAAAGCCATCATTATATTACTATATAAATCTGTGATGTGGCTGCATTTTAAGTAGTGCACATATTTCTGGTCCCTCTCTACCCTTTCCTCCTCCATCCTTTTCTCCAAGGTTATGGGAGCAGAGAAGGGTACTGCGAGGGGCAGCAATGGTGGAGTGAAGGGATGGATGCAGCTCCTTCCACAGGAGAACAGGTCACCTCAGTGATGGCCAAGAAGGGGACATGCACAGTGCCTTTTTCAAGTTCATTGCCAGAGGCAGCTGCAGAGGCCAAAAACATCAAGATTTAAAAGGGTTTACAAGTGAGATTCTCAAGTACGTGAAGGGTAAGGTCACAAGTGATCAGAGACGATTGTGTCTAAAGCAGTGATGGATAGACAGGGATGAGAAGTGAAAGAAATATGTCACTGCTTCCTGCACTCTTTCTGTAAGCATTTCTTGTTGGCTGCTGTCAGAAGCAGGCATTAGTTCAGGGGATCTTGTCCCACATACAAGCTCTTTTCATGCTCCTATAAAAAGGTACTAAAAATATCCATAAGAAAGCCCAGCTTATCCAGTGCTTACCGCCCATGGTTAAAGAAAATTCACAGATGCCCCAAGTATCACATCCAAATGATTTCTTAAATTGATCACAGATATTTTGTCCTAATATCTAACCTAATGTCTGCTGTATTTTGTGTGGAATAGCTTATGCTTATTATTTTTGACTAAAATTATGAATTGCTCTGAGTTTACTTGTTAAAATCATGTTTCAGTTATGTCATTTAGAGGATGCTTGTCCCCCACCTGTACAGAGAGAAAAGATGAATCAATTCACATTGCCTTTAACACAAAGTCACACTGGAAAAGTCATCTAAACCTAATATTTTCAACGTGTATTAGTTGTGAAAAGGCAACATAAAGAGAATGGAACAATTGCATTTACATCCAACATGTTTTTCTTCTCTTTCACTACCAAGCCAGAGGCAGTGTTAGGAATGTGCCACTTCATATGTATTGTCAGAAAAGAGAAAATGCTGAAGGCCAGTAGATTTTAGTGCCTTTTTTTAGACAGCAGCAAAAATAGAAACTTTCTAAACCTCTGAAGAGACCCTCAGAGACTTATCAGCTAGCAAAATGTGCGTAGGAGTTAAGACTCAAACTGCTGTCAAGACTGAATTTGTACCTATGGAGAGATCACAGCTAAATATTGGTTTTCATAAGGTTAATTGTGCATCCTAGGCCCTCTTTCTTTCTTAAAATAGCAATGACAAAAGAATCAGAGAAGTATTGCTTTTTTCCAGCACTGAATGAGGAGCTCCTTGACATGAAGAAAACAATGTTTTTCTCAAGGCTTCTCTGTACCTTCTTCTACTTTAATATATGCAGAATAGAATTTTGAATAATTGTTTCCATTTTTATTTCGGTTTTCCTTACAAATTTGAGGAAGCAATATAATATTAAAATAAAGCAAATTGATAATAAGAAGACCTATGATTGTAATTATACTTAAATATTTATGTATATAAATACGTATCTTTAAATAACTATATATTTAAATACAATAATTCAATTTTTTTTAAAATGCCTTTTTGCCTAGTTTTCAATTCTGTTGTAAGGCCACTAGAAAGGAAACAAGGAGGAGGGGCACAGACTGGTAAAAGAGAAAAGCTGCAAAAAGACAAGACAGGGCACTTACAGAAAATAATCCTTGGGTACCACAGCTGAGTTTGTCCTGACTGAAAGTGTATTTTCATTGTGATTTTTTTGTCTGTGCTGACCGTGTCCAGGCTGGGTGACCATCCTGCTCCTTGGATGCTAACTTGATGGCTTAGACCAAGGTGATTGAGAGTGCTGAAGTTTTCAAATGTTTTCTGGGATGGAGAAGGATGTTTTTCTGATTGGATTATTCTCTAAGTCACTGCAATGTCTCCCCTCAGGTTTCACGGGATCATTTCTCGGGAGCAGGCAGATGAAATTCTTGCTGGTGTAGAAGGAGCGTATATTCTTAGAGAAAGCCAGCGGCAACCCGGCTGCTACACCCTTGCTCTCAGGTAAGTGCTGATTTAATAGAGGCTTATAGTTCCAATGTAAATGTGCTTAATGGAGGGGATTGTATGGGTCCCTTTTGAGTGAAGTCTGCCTCCACCATTATTTAATACACAGTGTGATACCAGAGTGCTTTTACACCCTCTTGTCAGCAGTTTTACTGTCATGGTACTGCAGCAACCCAGTCTCCCCTTCAGCACCTGACTAGGAAGTCCTTTTTCAGAAGCAGTGCCCATTTTCAGATTTATTTTTTTTTTTAACCTAGAGTTAAGTTTTGTAAAGGTGGATCTTCTCTTTCAAGACTCTATAAAAGATATGAGTGAATACAGAACAGGAACGCGTCCCATTAGAGGACACAGCCAGGTTGTCCTCTGAGCTCAGTGCTGTGTACAAACATCAACAACTATCTGTGATAAAAACCCCAAATAAACCTGGAAAATCATGGTATCTAGAAGCTGAAAACTGGCAGTTTTCTTCTCCAGTAGGAGCTCAAGTTTTTGTAGGAATACATTGTGAAGCATGGGATGCTGCTGCTCAAAGAAGTCTGCTATTCAGCTGAATGAAAAATGCGGTGGGAATCCAAGCTCCAAACTCACTGTTCCTCACAGGTGCCTTTCCTGGCTCAGCTGTGTAATTCAAAATACTTGCCCTCTCAGGTCTTAAGGACACTATGTATTAGCAGCAAGAGGACAAGATATTCAGTTGGGTTTTGATGAAACAAACTCCTTGGCAATATTTTGCAATTTTTATAGCATTTTTACTCCTGTGAGATATACACAAACTAAAAGCCTGCATTTTTACCCTTCTGCTGGTAAGACATGAAGAGAAATCATTGGAGGAGTTACCCCAAGTAGCTGTGATACAGTGCTGAAGTCATGCTTAGAATTTGTATTGATGTGCAGATGGTAAAGCTGGAAAACCTGGTGAGTCATGCCAACTAAAAAGTGGTGTAAATTAAAACCAATTTGTGTCAGCTGAAAAAGAACAAACACAATTTTTTAGGGTTTCAGAGGAGATTTCAAAATGAAGAATTAAAAAATAATAAAGGATAAGAATTATGGCAAAATGCCTATTGTTTTGATGAAACAATATGTTTTCTAAATTCATCTGCATAATTACTTGTAGAATCAAATCTGAATTTAATTATAAATTGGAATTTTATATGAAAAATGTGGGCGAAAAACAGGAGGCTTAAACCTTGTGAAGTCTCAACAAAATTTGCAAAGACATGCAGTTTTGATGCAATATGAGGACTATTTAACACAGTATCGTATCTTTGAATGCTTTAATCAGTGATGAGATTCCAACCTCTGTGTCACAAACTGAATGTGCTACTACAGCATTTGGACTATTAAAACACTTAAAAATCCCAGTAGATTACAGCTGCTGTAAATAGGGCTGAAGTTTTCCCACTTAACCTTGGATATTTAATTGGGCCCTGAATTAGGAGCTTGGTCTCCCTTGCTTCCTGACAGAGCGTAATTCAGACCCTTAGAATTTTGATTATTTGGTAGACGTCCATGTCTTTGTTGACGGTAAATATGCCCATATGTGGTTAAGCACCCACTTTCTGCACCTCAAAAATGCTTCAGGATGGAAGAGTCTTCAACACAGTCTGAATTCTCTCCGTTTTCTTTCTGGTGTTTGCAGGTTTGGTAATCAGACCTTAAACTACCGGTTATTCTATGATGGGAAGCACTTCGTTGGGGAAAAAAGATTTGAATCAATCCATGATCTGGTTACAGATGGCTTGATAACATTGTATATAGAAACAAAGGCTTCTGAGTATATTTCCAAAATGACAACAAACCCCATATATGAGCACATTGGATATGCCACTTTGCTTAGAGAAAAAGTGTCCCGGAGGCTGAGCAGGACAAAAAACGAATCAAGAAAAGCAAGTGTAACAAGTGAAGAAAATACTCCAGTTGAAAAGGTAAGTATTCCGTTTCAAATTTTCATAATTAATACCAGTCTTTTTGTCAAATCTGAGATGAAAAAGTTTTGTCAGAAAACCTGTTTTTATTTTCCTATACTTTAATAACTATTGCTATTCCACTGCAAAGTTTACATCCTGTTAATATGACCTTGGCTCCCAACTAATATTTGACTGGAGCTTATGATGAAAACTTTCTAAGAAGTACAAAATGCAAATGTTTTCACCTTGTAAAAATATGAGTATATGCCATTTACCTTAGGAGATGCATCTAAAATTGGTCACAGGTTATATTTGTCCATTTATATACTCAAGCATTTTCCACAGTAGAGTTATGAATCTGGTTCCCACTGACCCTTCACCACAGCTCAAGTTTGTTATCTTTCTGTACGTGGTTCACAGCTCCTCTTCTCTGACAAGCCTTTGGTGGATGGGTCTCAAATTGGGATATTGTGTGTTTTCTTTCCTTCTTATGGATCTGAAATTGGGATGTTGTCTGTTTGCCTCCATTTCTTCTCACTCTTCTCATTTGAAGTGGGCTTTGCTTGGTCTCCTTCTCTTATGCACTCATATCCCAGAGCGTTGTATGGACTAGGACTTACATGATGATAAACTGAGAATTTTGTGCAGTTAGCAGCCATCTGAAGATGTAAAATTAGAAATTATTTTACATATGAGAAACAGCCTTGTAAGCAGTGACATGTGGATATTTTCATTTCCCAGGTGGTATGGCAGCAAGAGCTGTCAAACAAGACTTTGTTTTTGAGTCTGGTGCTTGTGCTGAATTGACTTACTGACATTTGTTAAGCATACTTCTGCAGTGTGACAGTTGATTTTGGTGTTCATTGCTGGCCAGCTAGTTGGGAACTAGAGACAGTTTTTATTTGTAAAGCAGGGAGTGAATTTGCTGTCATATAGTCATGGCGAGTATGAAAGAGATCAGCTTTTTTAATGTGTATCCTCGTGTCTCTAGGGTATTTCTAGCAGAATCGTCTGTTAGGTTCACATATCTGTATTGGCTGATCATTTACTGGTTTGGATTTCTCAGTAATAATAATTGCTTGAGTAACTGACCTGACATGTAATCTATTCATCCTCTATAACGAATTAATTCCATTGATGATGACATTTTTTAGGGAAGACATACTGATGCAGGGAAGGCATTTGGAGAATGGCACAACAAGTCCTCCATTCACGTTTTATTTCAAAATTAATCCAATGGTGATGTTAGCTTTTGGTTCAATTGAATGGTGGTGTAATATCCTAGAGGAGTAGATGCCATTGAGACATCCAATTCTCGTTCAGTTGATTCCTGTGACTGGACACTGGGTGATTTTAAATGCTGTAACAGGCATAAGAAAGGGAATTTTTACTTCATTTGAAGCACAATAAGAAGCAGACATAGTGCAGTGTGACAAGTTTTTTGGTGTAGATGTTTCTCTATAAGTAAGGGAATGCTCCAGAGGGTGTTCTGGAACTGGATCATTACTGGGATTATTGTAAATATTATTACGTGGATGTAGTATAACAAAGCAGTCGTGGTGATTGAAAACCATGCTGCATCCTCTAGGAAATCTGAAGAATTTGATTTGTACAATGAAAAATACAGTTTCAAAATCATGTTTCGTTTTACTTACAGTTTTTTTAGTTGAGGAGTAAGTCTTTTGTTATTCTCAAAGTGCTCTCAAAGGCTTCAGAGGGGTTTGCTCTGGTACCAAATATTCCATAAAGGATTGTGTTTTCTGTTGTGCTTGTGGTTGGATGCCGTTCTTCAGGCTGGGCAGCTTTAAGTAGGCATTGTAAAAACCCTTTTAGACCAACAGAAGGCAAACCATTGCTGAAAGGACCCCTGGCCTCTCTTCTTCACCACCACCCTTTTACTGGTGTATGATTTTGTGCAGCTACACAATAGGTGACACTAGCAAATAGCTCCAGATTAAAACTGACTCAGCCAGAAGAAAAAATAAGTGAATTTTCTGCCACGTCTGCTACCTGATCCACCTCATATGAGTGGAAGTGCAGCACAAGACTCTTCCCTGATAACAGCTCAAAAAATTATTATATTGGCTTAAAGTGAGAGGGGTACTGCATTCTTATTTCCAGG
Organism: Illadopsis cleaveri; assembly: GCA_013399915.1. Taxonomy (NCBI): domain Eukaryota; kingdom Metazoa; phylum Chordata; class Aves; order Passeriformes; family Timaliidae; genus Illadopsis; species Illadopsis cleaveri. Next base: position 1,090,065 of record VXBB01021497.1, read on the forward strand.
TAACTGTGCTTGAAAGTGTTTTGAGTTGATGTAATGCACTAGCAATAGTGAAAACACACCTCTGGACCTCATTAATATTAGGTCTTCTTTTGTATTGCTACTGAATGAAATTTAAGTGTTTAGAGGATTATTTGTCTCTGAGGTGGTTCATAATGTGAAAGGCAGGTCTCCAGCCTACAAGGACTTGTGCTCATCTAGATTTCTGTGCGTGCAGGCAGGAGCAGGCTGCAAGGCTGGGCTCTGTGGCTGTGCTGTCATGTAAAAATAGCTGGCTTCAGCTAAGCAACTACACTGTTGGCAACCCTCTCTGCCTTCCTCCCACTGAGGGGAAAACCAGGAGGAGGAATGGCAGCTGTTTCTAACATATTTTTCTTGCCAGGAGGAGTAGGAGCAATCACAGCTATAAGAGGAGTGGGATTAAATAGACAAGGGGATCTGCTCAGGCTGAAGACTTGATGTAGCAGCTGAAGCCTTCATATTGATGATTAGGACTCTCCGGGCTTCTCTACCAGTACCAGTAGTTTTCCATCATCTCATGAAAATCTGTGTGAAAAAAAACAAGATTACATCAATTCAAATATCAGCAACTAAATAGAAAGCTCACAAAAGTCTGTATGGTGAAGCCTGCCATGGCTGCTTTTGGTTCAAATTCTCCTGGGGGAAGTCATGAGAGGTTTGGTAGCAGAGACTCGGGGGTCATCTTTCATTTTGTTACTCACAGTAGACTCAGGTAAAGTATGGACTGGGCTTTGGAATTAACTGGTGAATTATCGAGCATTTGTCAGTACTGACAAATGGGGATAAAACCAGGATAAAGGGAATTTCATGTTTGTTTTTATATAAACTTTAGAAGTCCTCTAAAATAGAAGAATATTATGGGGAAGTGGTAGTTCAGTGAGAGTTCTATCAGATGTTTTGCTTGAGGCTGAGATGTCTTGTACAGCATTTTAGACAAAGGCCATTGTTTGCCCATAAATCACAACCTTCACCCACTTCAGTAACTCCAGTAAATTTCAGACCCCTAGAAATAAGTTAATGAATATTCAGTATGATGTTTTTCTGCAAAGCAAATTCTTTGCTGAATGTGTGAAAAATCATACATTTTTTTACTCTGGCCAGCTGAACAGGTGTAAAATCTTAAAATGTAAGATTATTGAGCTGGTTTATCTGAAAGTGCTGCCTAGAGTTTTTCAAATGATCCAGAAATGATAGGGGAAAGCCATACATGCAGGACAGAAACTTCCATTATTTCTCAAGAGGAGGATGAGAATTCAGTGCTCTAAGGTTAAGCACCAGTACTCTTCTAAGACATTAGGCTCTTTACAAGCGAGATTTTGTTTCATACTGAAACTAATTCCAGAGTGTGAAAGTGCAGCTGAAGGCATTCATCTCCTCAGTGGGTTTGTTAACACCGTCCACCGAGTCTGTTCGTTCTGTCACCTCCCACGGTGACAGTGGGGATTATTCAATGCCTCAGTCACTCCAATGCCACCACCTCCGTGGGGTGGGTTGGCAGAGGGGGGCCACCAACAGGCTGGCAGGAGCAGCCAGCACTCAGATGAGATGTCTTGGTACTGCCCGCGGTACTTGTCTATTCCCATAATGATAATTTCTTTGAGGTTGTAATTAGTGGAGTCATGCTCATTCCAGAAGGAGATGTGATAATTGGGCTGGATTAAGCTGTTGTTGTTCATGCTTTTTTTAATCCAACATTTTTTACATCGGGCCTAAGAAAACATTTATGCTGTAAGATACTTAATGCTGGTGTTTCGTCCAAAAGTCATTTCTGTCTGATTTTGAAGAGGTACTTGATTTGTAGACACAAATTCTAAATTTTAGCTGGAATAGTTTAACAGATCTTTAATCTGAAAGCAACCACAATGATTTTTAGAAATGAAGTGTTGTGGGAGAGCAGCATGCTGCAGATTCTTTCTTAGAAGTGTAGGCAATTGTCGTTTTAACAGGATCCAGGTTCAACAAGGATTTTGGATAGAGAGAGAGTTTTTTGTGCAAAGAAAATTTGATGATCACCTGTTGTCTGTTTAGAGTTGTGATTTAAGCTTGGGCAAGTTGTGATTGCCTGCTTTATGTTTGTTCTGCTTAGGGAATGCTGTATTAGGGGCAAATGAACACATACTGAAGGATGTAGGGCAGATAAGTACCTGGTACTGGTGCAGCCTGTAATTAATTACCAGTAGTTCAAGTTAATGGTGAATGTAGGAGAAGTGTAGCCTGCTGTAAGCAATTAATCTTCACATATAGGAGTGGAAAAAATTTGCAGTAATCTGTCAGTAAAATATGTAGTTCTGAAACATTTACTGCTGCCGCGTTTTCCTGAAAATGCTGTCCTTACTGAGTCAGCAGTCTTTGTGCCACAAGCAGGGAGAAAATAATACTCCTTTCTAATCCTACCTCAGCAAGTGTAATTTGGAAAATATATTTGAAGAATTGAAATGTTAGAAGTAAATACAAGCTGTAGTTTCATGAATGCTCTGATCAGGTAAAAGCTGTCGCAGTTGCTGATGGAAGAGCCATCCTGGTTCCCTGCTCTTGCACTTTCAATCCCACTACTGTGACCTGCCCTGTGCACTACTTCAACTTCCCCGTGCCTGGGGTGAGACCTGGATGCTGTGACACAGTGCCCTGTGTCAGAGAAAGGCTGTGCCCCACAACTTCTTTCTTTGCTATGCTGGTCTGATGAGAAGAGCAGGCTGGAGTTAAAGAAAACCCTTGGCAGCATTTGAAGTTCAAGTGTTTGTAAAAAGAATGATCTTAGTCTGAAAGAGGACAGACTGTTGGTAAGTGCAGTAAAGATTAAGGAAGGCTTTTTCCAGTGCTTACTTGGGTCCTGGCAAAGCTCCCATCATCTTCTCTCCCAGTCAGATCTGGCTCAGTCAGTTCAACCATACCGGTTGTACATGAAATATGAGTTTGCTTGGGGCCTGGGCTGGAGTGCTTGTTCTGCTCTCTGGCTGCAAGTGCACGCCAGGAGCAGCATGAGGCATTTAGCAATGATGGTCTGTACAGAACAGTGCAGAGTTTGAGCTAAACCAAGGGCGAGCTGTTCAAGGAGTCTTCACTTAACAGCGGGACAGTGCAGAAAACTGTGTTGCTGTTTGACATGGTAACCTCTCTATATCTGTTTTAGTGGAACTCATAACTAGACATTGAAGTGCAAATGACAGAGCCCACAGTTAACACTGCAGCTGGAACTAAACAGCAGAAATGATTAGCATATTATGAACTCTGGGAGGCTGTAGATTTCCTTGGCAAAAAAATCCCACACAAGTAATAGACAGATAAGAAAACTATTCCTATTAAGGCAAAGGTGAGAGAAAAGGAAGAATAACTTTGCTAGAAGTTGATATTACTGTCTTCATTAGTCATGCTGCTCACACACAGTTTCCCATAGAAGAAAATTAAAGACTTCCAGGAAAGACTGTTTTCTAACATCCCTTAACTGGAGATGTAATCTGAGTATGGAACTAAATTTTTAGGGGCACTGCTGTTTTTCTTGCATCAGAATTGTACAAGAGGCAGTCAATTTTAAGGTAACCTATGGTTTGGTTCAATTTTTGTAGGTGTTTGACACTTTTACATTGTTATTCACACCATGTCCTTTTCTGAAGGCTTTTTAGCCTCACCTTACAACTCCATTTTTATCTCTTCATTGAATTTTCTACAGGTATTGCTATTAGCCAACAATAAAGAAATCTTTTCAGTCTTTCATTTATTCATTATTCTTCCCATTCTGCATCTCCTCTAAACCTCTAATAATCCTATTACATGTTGCTAAATAGTGTTTAATTCTCTTCTGGGATGTCTACCCAGATGTTGAGCATTTCCTTCCACAGGAGAGCTGCAGGGTACTGTGCTGCCCCAGAAGCAGATCATGGGGTTAAGAAGGTAGTGAGCAGAAACATCCTGCAGACTCCAGGCTGGAAAATCACTGATAATTTGATATGGTGTATTTCACATTGCCTTAAACCTCCTTTCTTTTTGCGGCATGCTTGGTCAGAAAAAATTAAAATGCTCAGTTCTACATGAATATTAACAACCCGCCATCGTCTTTTATTAGGGGTTACAGTTACACTCCTGTATGCATGGCCACAGAATCCACAAGGGACTTCTCCCTTGCAGTAGTGATTTTTCCCAGAAGATGCTCAGACACCACACTGATAAAAAAGCAACATAAATCCTGTACACAAAGGTGGCCTTTATCTGCAGGGTTAAGTAATACATGCAGTGATAAAAGATGTGTGGCATTTTTGCTACTAGAAGCAACAAACTAATATATCAAAATGACTTTGGGAGTAATGAATTCCTTTCATCAATCACTCAGGCTTGTCCTGCAAGAGTAGTGTTCTACACACAGGTTACTACAGGTACGTACTTAATTGTAGCGTGCCTCGACATGAGTTTTTAACTTCATAGCTGACTCTCTTCTTTAAATAACTGTTAGCAATTCAGGAGTGATTCCATCCAGAATACTCTTTGGTATTACAGCACAGCAAGGAGGGATTTATATTAATACAGTAGGTCTACCAGCATATAACTTTTAATGAACTTGTATTTTGAAGGACAAACAGCATCACACCAAAAATATATTCGCCTGATCTTTTTTTTTTTTTTGGCCCTTCAGTGTTGGCATTCTTTTGTATTTCCCAGCCATGTCTCTGCAGCTCTTTGTTTATTTAGTGCATCATTAATATAAAATAGAAACTATATAAGAAATAAAAATAAGAAAGCTACCCAGGTAAAATTGTGGAAAGTGTCTGTTTCAGTTCCTTCCCTCTGGCTGTCTGTGTTTAGGCACAGGAAAATGGATAGTGCTTTGTAGTTTACAGTGACACTCATAACTATTACCTAATATTTAGCATGATTAAACAAGGATTTTTGAAAAGAATAGTTTTTTTACTAACTATAAAAGTAGTGAAAATTGAGGGAATCAAGAGAAAGAGAAGTTCCATAGCAGAGTATTTGCTTACATTGTTCCCTGAACTATTAACATCTCTCCAGGTCCCTGGTTTATGTTGCATTATTACAGTTAGCTTCGAATTCATGACTTTTGCCTTAAGCAGAATAAGGGATGTGATTATGCCTGAAGAGAGCTTGTAAGTTGGAGACAATACTGATCCACACAAATGACATGATGCAATGGGTATAATCTGATCCAAATGCTACTGAATTAAGGGGAAGACCCCCAAGGATTTCACTGAGTCTTGGAGCAGGTTTGCTACCACTATACTGTTTTTCAATCCAGTGTTTTTGAAAGACAGCCAAAAGGAAGCAATTTGGACATCACAGCTAGGTTGAAATTTTCTCAGATGAGAATTTCAATTTAGTACTAAAAATTGTTCAATACGCCAGAAGTGCTTATGGTACTCCTAAGGCAAATGCCACTTGTCTCTTCAAGTACAGGGCTGTGTATCTGCAGGTAGGCTCTACCGAGTTCATAAATTAATCCTTTTCTCTTGGGTATGTTCCTTTTATTAACTTATTAATTCTACTAAGGCTAAATGTTTGTTGCATAAAAACGATGCTTAGTTTGATGTACTAAAATAAAAGCTAATATGAGGGTATATTATCTTGGCTTTTATACTCTTTACATAGTTTGATGGCATTAAATTCATATAAACAAACTTCCACAGGGATTGGGATGGAGCCTTCAGCATAAACATTTCCTTTGTCTAGCCACTGGAAAATGAAAAGGCATTTTTTAAGTAAAAATCTGTACTTGATTATCTTGCATGAATCTTGAGACACTGTGGAATAGAAACCAAAATTTTACAAGCACCTTTAAACTGCCATGTTTTGAAATTGGAAGACAAGTGTTGAACTTCTTGAATATAAGAGAAAGATTAATTTCTAGTAGTGGAGGACTCAGAATTAGTGTCAAAAAGAGAGTGTTTAAGTTGTGAGTAGTATTTTTCCTTTATATTTTGATTAGAAAATAAGTATTTTAAGTGATTTGCATGTCTAGGTCATACATTGTCTTGGCTAATTATATAAAAATAATAACCTGTCCTCTGTGTTCATGCTGAATATAACAAGAAATGATAGGACTGAAATACAGTGATGAGCATTGCAGGTTAGCTATTAAGGGAGAAAAGAAAGCATAATGAAATGCTGGGCTAGAGTGCCTGAGGGGATGACAAAATCTCCCTCATCAGAAGGCATATAAACATATTAGAAAAAATCTAACAGAAATGGCACAGATAGCATGAATACCTGAGGCAGGCAGGAATAAAACATCTCACAGTACCTTCTAGTCCTATTTCTCTGTGGTTTTCTGTGTCTGAAAATATATTATCTAGGCTCTGATTCATCTTGGCTAGATGAAGACAATGTACTGAAGTAGCTAACGACTGGTTATTTGATTCTTCCCCCTGGGAGGAGGGGACATTCAGCCTTCAGTCCAGGATTGCCACTGCACTAGTGAGACACTAACTGCAGCCACAATCCTGGTGTCCACAGCTTTTTCATCTGGTCTCTCACCACAAAGACAGGTTAGCAGCCTACATCCACATCCTGCAGCTGGGATACTGGGAATCCAGGTGCAGGTGTCTCCCTGGTCACCTTTAGCCTGCATCACCAGCAGAAAGCTGGGCACAGTCTCAGTTAATGGAGCTTGATGGCTCTGCCAGCCAGGAGAAGGGAGCAGCCTGGGCAGGAGGACAGCTGCTAGTGGCCAGTGAGGCATGTGCTGTTGACTGTTCTCAGCTAAGTTTGGACTACAAAATTTGGGAACCAGTTATAAAAACTGCTCATATTTGGAAAAGAGGATGCCGTGGAGTGACAAGTACTGATGGTAACAGTGGGCTCTTCCTTTTAGTGCATTCTCAGCCCTGGAGATCAGTGGGACTGCACACAGTCGTCAGCATGGGTTATAAAGGAGGAATGCTGCCAGTTAGACTTGATTGCCTTTTTGATAAATTTACAAAAGTACCGAGTGAAAAGAATGCAGCAGATGCAGAATAATTGGATTTTTAGTAAAGTGGTACAATCTCTCATGAAACTGCACTCTTGACATTAATTCAAATTTGGTTGGCTCATGAACATGGTTACACGGACCAAAAATGGGTAGAGGAATTTCAAGCGAAGAATAGAGATAGACAGCAACTTGATGAATTCGGGGAAAGTGGCTGATGAAGTACTTCAGGAACAGGAGTTTCATTTAAGATTTTTATTGATCTGGAAAAAGTGCAAACAAGACATCACCAAAAACTCGGGACAATTTGTGCTATGATGTCACTCAGTATAGGAACTTAATCCCTAGGAACATAATGAGCATCTATGGCAGATGCATCAAGAGACTCTCAGTTAGAATTTTTAAGAGGAGAATTTGGTGGGTTTTAAGTGCATAGAAAGGAGCTGAGCCACAAAGGGGCAGTAGCTCTTCTTTGGGGAGGCTTGTTTGCATTTAAGCCGGTGTGTCATGCTAGAGGTGATGAAGGAGGAGATTGCCATGGCTTCAAGAGAAATTGTCTTCACTGCTTTTGAAGATGTTATACTTTGAAAGCATCTTTCCCTGATTTTCTGCTGGTTCCATCCATCAAAACAGTACCTAGCTATAGCTTTGGTGACTCATCCACTTTTGGCAAGCTGTAAGCTAGAAATTGTGCTTCACCTTTCCAGAATAATTCTGCCCAGTGCCTTTAGGCAGAGAGATGTTGGAAGTCTGTGCCAGGTGCCATTTGGCTGGTGGCACAAGGCAGCTTGTCTGAAGTCTGTCAGGTTTGTTTGGGACCTTGACAGGGGGGATGACCCTCTGAGGTCAGTTTTCAGTGCCTTCTGCATTGCTCATGACAGTCTGAGCTGCAGGCTCCTCAGAAAAGGATGAGCTGGGAGTGTAACTTGGCGGAGTTTCTTGGGAGCAAAACAGAAGTTGAGACAGGGCTTCTTGTGGTGGAGGGAGGGGGCTTTTTGTGGGGGAGAGAGGGGGAAAAATCTGGAGAAGGCATTTCCAGATAACTCTGCCTAGACTCTATACATCCTAGACTTGCAGGGAACAGCTTGGGAGGAATCAATGTAGATGATTTATGAATGAAATTGTCACAATTAAACACTAGGTGGCATGTTTACTTTAGAGTTTCTGGGGACTGAATTGGGGTATCTTACACTGCTGGCACCCATTTGTGCTTGTGCAATGAGTGGTTTCATGGGAACATGACCACCCCATGCCTTTTTTTGACAACAAGAATTCATCTTGTTCTTAAAAAACGTGGCACAACAGCACCATTGCTTAATTCCGCCTTAGAGATAGTCTTTAGCTTCTCAAAGTCACTTTTGTTTTAAAACAGATTGTGAAATGCAGTGCTGTAAAGAATAGGTGTGTACATGCAGATGGTCCTACAGAAGGGGCTGGTAGATGGTGTCAGGGAGCAGAATGGTCCCCCCATTATCCAAGAGGAGGCAGTCAGAGAACTGCTGAAATGCTTGGATATCCATAAATCTATGGGGCCAGATGGGATCCATCCCAGGGTGATGAGAGAGCTGGCAGATGAGCTTGCA
>VXBB01021497.1:1099382-1118857 GCA_013399915.1 Illadopsis cleaveri
AAGACTGGATGTGGCACTTGGTGCCGTAATCTAGTTGAGGTGTTGGAGCATGGGTTGGACTCGATGATCTTGAAGGTCTCTTCCAACCTAGAAATTCTGTGATTCTGTGAAGGGTCCAGTCTCAGAGGACTTACATAAATAGTGACAGACTTTAATATGCAAAGACATAATGTGATTTACTTGTTTTACTTATCTGAACAGCTAATGTGGGAATATATAATGCATTTAAAAATACAAATGAAGAAAACATTTATTCTTATGTGAACAAACAGCACAGCTTTTAATTTCAGAGCTGGGATTTTAAAGTAATGGCATCCAATGGTTAGGGCTAAATACTTATTGACAAAAAATATGTTTTATTCTGCATGTCTGTGTGACACATTTTACATCAGCCAGGTTGCAATTTTAGCGTATGCTGTTGCTTCTCTATTGGTGAAAGAATAAGTGCGGCTATCTTCTGTTGTGTGGAAAAAAAGCCTTTTCACACAGTTCATCCTTGAGAAAAGCCAGGGCCAGTGTCATCACCAGGGCAGAGCACTTAGCCTCTACCAAAAAAATACTGTTCGGTATGTCTGCTCTAAGTTGACAAATAGGTCTTTTGGACTGACTGCAGATACTGTGAAAATAAATTTTGTTCATGCAGGAGATATCCATATTGCTGACTGCACAGGTTTTTGCAGCCCTCCCTGGAAGGGAGTTGTAGGTGCCCCACCAGCCAAAATTCTGTGATGAATCCCAGTCTGTCAGTCTGCTCTGCCATGTATGGCCCTGAGTTGACAGAACTGGTTTTAGCTATAGAGAGTGAGCTCATACAAACAAGGTTGGCCATATAAAAAGGGAGCTAAATATGTAGGGGCGTGCTCATTATGCCAGTGCTGAAGAGTGTGGAAAATAGACTGTCATAGGAACAAGATTATGGGGATTGATCCTCTCCTTGCTTAACACTGTGCCCCAGGCATGCCTGGTGTTGGAATTAGGTGATCTTTAAGTCCCCTCCAACCCAAGCCATTCTATGATTCTACGATTCTATGATTTTAACAGCTTGCATCAGGACATCAAAACTGTGTCCAAAGCATCTGTGCTCTGGCATCAGGAGAGTCTTTGTGGTTTGTACCACAAAGTTGAATTTATGCCCGTTTGCATTATCAGTAGTTCTGGTGCCCATATTCTGTAAGGGGTTTTATGTCTGTTATTCTTGCAGGCCTCAGGAAAATACTAATAGAGCAGCATGTAGTTTGGGCAGTGTCCTGCATGTCCATGACTGGATCCCTGATTGCTGCCAGGCTGAATTCATAAAACTGTGGTTTGCAACCTAAGTACATAGAGAGACACCTGGGAAACTGTTTCAAATAAATTAATTCTATTGCTTTATATATTTTAGGAAGTAGAGGGAAAATATTTTGCTTTATTTCTCTCTTCCCCTTCCTTTAATCTGATCAATCCAATCAATGGACTTTCCTAAATCCATCTGGTCTATAATGCATTGCCGAAATTGAAGCCAAGTGAATTTGCAGACAGAGCTTAAGGCACTTCCAGAATGGCTGAAATTAAGGTATACTACCAGAGATTGGACTAAAGGGAGTCTTTTCAAGGACACTATTCACCTGATTTGGTTTCTCATAGACCTCAAAGTACTAGGAATTAAGGGAAAAATCTGGATTATGGTTTCTTTGTGGGCTGGCAGAATCCCAGTTGAACAGAGTCAAGTCATCATGTGATATAACTTGCTTTCTGTGAGACGCTGCATTCAGTGCAGGATTCATATAACTTCCACGTGATACTTTGTTGGGAATTTTGCCATGTGTGGTTTTTTAATGAGCTCTCAATTCCATGACTTGTTTCCTTCTCCACATGCGAGCAGTGTACAAGCTCTGTATCAACCACCTATAGACACTGAAATTCATGAGAAAATACAAATCTTCATCCGATTTCCTTTGTTCTATTTCTCACTAAATTTGACACTGCTGATATAAAAAATAAAAAAATAAAAAGGTTGCTCAGGTACCTGTAGCATTTTCTTTCTTTGTAGGTCACAGTGGATGTTCTCAAACAAAGGTGTGATACTGCCCCAGCTGAAATGAGAGCAAGCCTGCGTAGCCGCAGGTTGAGGCACATTGCTGTCCTGTTAGAGCTGCCCAGGACTGGAAATGTGGACCAGTGTGTTGTGGTACACGTTTCCAGGGCCCAGTGCCTTGGGGCTGTGCTGAGCCAGCCTCCTGAGCAAGAACAGCCTGAGCTGTCTATGGAGTAATAAATATTTCTATCTTCTCAGGCTCAGAAGAACCCTCTTTGGTGCTAGCAAATGGAGGTGGGGAGCTTGATTCTTCTGCAGGTGTATTTGAGATAGAAGACTGCAAATAAAGGGGCAGTAGCTGAAAGGTTAATACTTTTCCAGTTTATTGCCTGTTTTCCTTTTAAAACATGAGTACAAGTACCTGAATAAGGGTAAGAATCATGACACTAATGAGAAAGAGGAGATTAAAAATTTCTGCCATCAGCAGCCTTTCTGACTGTATGTAAATTGGCTTAGCAACTGTGAAGGTTTACACTCTAACACCATCACCTACTTTTATCTTGTCAGGTGCTGCTAAGAATAATTTAGTATTTTGAATAGTTGTGTATTTAGAGATGTGTGCAAGAATGCAGAGAAAGTCCTTGAATATTTAATATTCCAATAAACAAATGAAAAAAGAAGTTAATTCAGTTTTTGGTAGCACTTCCAATCTAATATAACATCAGAGCCAATTGAGAAAATAATATATTCCTATAAATTTTTAAATTTTTTTCCTTCTGTAAAAATTTAGCAGATAAATTTCTGCATAGAAAATAAGTCTTGCTATTTGCAGCTTCATATGACTTTAAAAAACACAAATTCTGCATCATCCTTAAGGAAAAAAAAATACATTAGAATTCGGTAACAGTATAACTGACTATTTGTGGCAACAGGAAAGATGTATTCTTCACAAGGCTTAAAAAAGAGCCAGGGGAGTGGGGGGATGTGGGAGGAGTTGTTTGTATCCCTGAAAAAGAGAAATTGGCAAATAGGAAACAGTGCTATAATAGCTCATGTGAGACCATGGAGCATTTTGGATTAGCCATGCACCACAGGTAATGCTAGTTTATCTTTTTATTATTGTTGTTCTGTTCACAATTCACTGTATTCCAAGACGCTATCCATGGCCTTTTGGGGTATAATTACATTTTTCACTTGATCTGTAATTTAGTACCTGGAACAAGAAGACAAAAGGTTATTTGGAATCAGACCTGACAGCCAGGAGGCTGAAGTGCTGACATTAGTCTGCCTCTGACAGGTCTATGCCTCGTGTTTTGTCTATGCGTGTGCTTGTGATATATTTAAAAAGCAAGAAACTTAGTAAAAAGGATTCTCAGCCCACACACAGGTGCAGGCAAAATGCACAGTAATGAGCACTGAACTGTCTGTTTTATTTTCAGCAGGATGTCTTTTTTGGGGGGTGCTGGAGGGTTTTTTTTGGCTTGCTTTCTCTGAACCTGGTGAAAGTAACTGTCACACAGAGCATCAGAGGATGCTTTTTCTCCTTCCATTAGCAGTGCACATCCTGTTGAATCCGTGTTACTGAGCTGGTTGTCTGCCTTGCCATTTTTACACTTCCCAATTGGTCCATTGATGGACCTCTGTACTGAAAACCTGTTGTGTTGTGATTGGCATTTGCTAGCCAAAGAATGGGAAGTTCTTCATTATCTGCCCTTCACCTCTGCATGTAACCATGAATTAATGTCTGTATCTCAGCAGTTGGTGAGATCCCTCCTCATGGCTTCCACTAAGACTTTATCTCCACTGCTATTGCATAAGAGACTTCACATGTGGACACTTTCTTCCATTCACAGAAAAGAGAGCAGGAAAGCAAAGGTGCACAAACAGTGGGTTTAGGGCAGAAGTGCAGATCTGTCTTGTTCATGTGTCAGTGGCTATGGTAATTAGGGTTGTTTTGTAAATATGGTCTCATGATGGTTTATTTCGAATAGTAATATTGATGCACAAGGTATTTTGTGTACCTAACAGTTCGCAGAAGTCAGCCTGTAGAGGAGGGCGTGTGATGAGGGGGGGCGTGTCAAGGCAGCACACGTGTGCTAATGGAACTGTCACTAAAGGTCAGGGTTGTACTCAAGCATGTCTCCATGACAAGCCAAGACCAAGCCTATTTTGGCATTGTAGTCAGGGCCAGTGAGGTGTTGCTGCCAAAGACTGATAAATCCCAACAAAAAAGTACAACCTCCAGCAGATTTTCTTTTAATTAACATCTCCTTATTGATCTCTGTGGCGAACACAGAAAAGACAGCTATTGTGAAGAAACTATGGGGCCTTGAGAGACAGAAACAATAGCATATGTTGAAATGGCATAAAACGCTTTGAAAAAATTGCTTACTGTTCTCAGTCATCAGTCTTGTTCCTTGAACATTCCTCTGTGGCACAATGCCAAAGTCAAAACATTTTGCCTTAATTACACTTTTATAGATGTCTTGGTAGTTCAGACTTCTGGATCTAAAATCTGCAGAATTTTTAATATATCTCTGTGGGTAAGCATAAAACAAATACAGGAGAGATAGTGCTACAGATTTCATCTGGTTTAGTTGCCAAAGCCTGAATTTCCAAATTCCCCTGGCTTCACTAAATCTTCCTTCAGATGAATAGACAAGCATGTGATTTGCATCTAAGCATAGCAGCACAGGGATGTGGTGAGCCTTTGACTCTGGACAGTGAGATGGGAGCAAAGGTTTGGATGTAACAGCTTTTGGCTCTTAGTTCATCCCTTGTTTCAATAGGTCCCACTACCTCCGTTTTTTAACTCTGAGTAAAATTTTACATTGTGTGCTTGGGAGAGACCTAGTAAATAGAGAGAGTTCTTTTTCTAGTTACACATTTTGCAGCTTCCACATCTATGACTTTGCTGAGGCCTCATGGGTGTATCTCTGGTAATGGTGCTTTGAGCTTTACCTTCCTTAGCTTTGGGCCCTTCTGTTCAGTCTAATTACTTGCTTTTACAGGGCTTTACTGTTTTCTTCTTAAAATCAAGCTTGAGAACTTTTGGTGGTGTAATAAAGGCGTCCAGGGAACTTGTTCTGACACATGAAAATGTCCAAGCCAGAAGCTGGGGAGAATGATTTTGAAATACAGTCTTTAAAAAAGTTTAAACCATGGATGTGGTTAGATTCCATATCTTTTGAAGGAGATACTTCAAGACAAGGAGCTATTGTTGAATCTAAAGATGTGGTCTGTATATGTCCCACAGTAGTAATCAATTTTTTCTCTATTTTATATTTTCCTTAAAATACAAGTGCTGTGCTGTCACTTCAGAAGAAATACTACTGCTCTGTTCAGAGGGGTAGGCAATAAAATTGAACATTGTCTTCCAATACTGCAGTCACCTTGGGCTATGCTTCAGCCTCTTCCAGGCAAGAGGGACAGGAGAGGCAGTGACTGGTAACTGCACCGTCTGCACTCCTGAGCTGATGGGCAACAGGAATATGAAACCACTGGATTTTTAGAAAGCCCCTCTGTACCAGCTGCTACAGAGTCACCACCAGTTTGTCCCAGGATATGAGACATTGAGTTACTGCCATTGCTACCCTTCAGTGAAGGGGAAACTCCAGTCGCAGGCCACTGCTGATAGTTAGAAGAAGAAATTCAGGGGTCTGGTGTTTGGAAAGAGGCAGTGCCAAGATCTGATGTACTGTCCCATCTTTTGCTTCTCTGTGGGATGACCAAACAGGATAAATATCGTAGCTGTGTTGTGGTGTCTAGCCTAATCCCAGAGGAGGAAGAGTCTGTTGCACCAGATTTCATTTATACCTCTTCCCACTGGATATTTGCAGCTCTTTCCCACTGTTTGGATACTAGCCTGAAGGGCAAGAGATCAGCATCAGTCTCTCTTTAGCAACATGAATCTCTTAAAAGGGGTGAAATGACGAATAATTTTGGCATAATGGGGCTTGAGGTTTATCCAGATTCTGTTGCAAAGAGAAACATATGCTAAGAAATGTGACTTCCTGTTGCTGCTACTAAGGAACAGAGCATTAATAATTTCTTTTGACAAGTGACATCACTTCCAGGGAAGCAATGAGAAAAAAGCAGACATCAAAAATACGAAATAAATATCTGTCTGGGCAGATCTTAGTGTCTGTTGGCTTCCCTTTTCCTTTAAACAGCATGTACACATTTCTAAACAAACTCTCAAGGATGAAATATGGGAATTTTTTGAGGGATATACAGAAATTGCCTTCTTATCTTTAGCCTTAAGTGAAATTGAAGGCACAGCAACAAGTGAAAATAAGTCTTCCAAATTCAGAACAAAATGGCCATGTATTACAGACATAAATATAATATATAATAAAGGGTTGTATCCAGCTAAGCTCCAGTGTTTATTTTTAGGAGCAACCCTTTAAAATACCCAGGGATTGTGATAAATGTTGTGCTTATCATCATTTAAAGGAAAATTATTAAGAAATGAAACTAATTCTTTTTGGCCACAAATGGATACCATAACTATTATGTAGATGTTGAATACGACTAATATATGAAAACAAAAATTATGTAAAGCAAGAGAAGTTCCAGATGAAGAAACTGTTGGATCTGGATCTCCAACAGCTTGTATCAGCTTGAGGCTGGTGTAAGATCTGCCTGCCAAAAACAGGCATTGAAAAATAAGAGCATTTTTTTTGTGGAATACACACACTTTTTAAACAATACATTTTAAGGAATTCTATGTCCATAATAAATTTTTTTCTTGAAAAACAACATCTTTTTTTAGTATGTGCTCATGTACACAGATAGGAGAAAAGTGTTGGTTTTGCCCTTTTTTACTTCTTCAAGGTCATCCAGGCTGGTTGTGGGAAACCCTCATTGGAAAGTATTTTCATGTCTGACATTAAGTGTGTGACAATCTCAGCTTTTTGCTTATTAACTAAATAAATTAAGGACATCACAATGTGTTGGTCAGAGCAGGATTAATCAGAGCAACATCAGGACACACAGTCTATAAGGCTGCTCAGGCCCTTGCTGACTTGTTTGAGAAGTCAAGGTGAAAATGGGGGTTCTTCTGAGACTCTAGGGAGAAGGATGCCTTGGAAAGGTGTTTGAAAGTTGTTTTTAATCCAGTAGATGAGTTTGTCTCCTTCCCTGAAGCAGATGTTTATCAGGAGGCATGCTCTTTTATGTGTAGCTTTTTTGGAAGAGGAGCATGGAAGGGAGAGGAGAAAGACCAGTGACAGCAGGGGGATCCAGACTGGGAAAAAGGCAATTCAGATCTACTCCAAGGAAAAAAACCTAAATACACCTGTTCTTTGGGAGCCAGAAAGATCAGACTGAGAACACAGCCTGCTTTGTGTTTCTCGTCAGCCGTCTACATTCCCTGCGAGCAAGCAAACATGTTGAGCCTCAGCATTTTAGGTCTCAGATTGGAATTCTATGTTGGGATTCTGCCTGCAAAGTTCTCAGGTGTTGCTCTGAGTAATCTTGGAGAAAATGACAACTTTCACCCCAGTCAGCTGTGATAAAGTGCAGGAAAGGTTGCAAATTCAATTGCTGTATAAAATTGTCTCTCAGAAGCATCCCCCAGGAGGAATTTTGCCTTAACACTCTAAGGATTTAAGGAGAGAGATCTTGGTAAAAACATCACATGAGAAACCAACAGACTTGTCTCCAATCTGATGCACTGAAATATCTTACCCCCTTACCTTGTGGTTTTTCCTTCAATCATTTTTATTTCCTTTTTTTAAGCGATCATCCTAAAAACCACTTTATGGCACTCTTAGTTTTCCTCATTATTTCCCCTCTTGCCTTCCCAGGACAAGAAAAAGTCTTTCTTTTGGCTTTTTCCCACTTTATGCTTCAGAAACCCCAACACAGATACCCTGGTTTCTGCCTATGGAGCACCGGCACAGCAAAGGAAAACTGTCACCTTCTGCCGCACCACAGAAGATGCAAGAAGGACCAGCAGGAAAGGGGTTAAAGGGAGCCCCATAGCAAAGATATGCAATGCCTTGAAATTTTAAGCACTAAAATCTATTAATACATAAAAGAATAAATCTCTGCAATTTCAGATATTTCTGGTTGACACAAAACACTTGGAGCCAGTTATTAAAAGGATTTTTTTATTGTGAGCATTGGAATTGGTGATGCCTGGCTTCCCTATTCATTTGTGCTCTGTCTTTCTGCACACTGTGCTCCCACTACAGCAAGCCCAACCATCCCTCCAGACCTTTCACACATCCGTCCCTCACCTCCATTCCTCCTTCCTCTACCCTCTTCTCCCCTTATTTCCTTTTCATTTCACCTGCAGAGGACACAGAAGGCATTGCTGCCAGGTTGGTTGGTCAGGAGGGAGCACAGCAGCTCAGAACACATCTCTCACCTCAATCAAGCTACCAAGTTTCATGATACTCAGACTGTTGCTCCATCAATTTCAGCTAAAATCAACCAGTTGGTTCAGAAGATAGGGCAAGTGGCAAGAGAGATTAACATACACTGCAATCACATTTCTAAGGCAGTCTGGCTAATTTGAAGCTGATATTACTTTTTATTTTTAATAATATTTTTAAGCTCCATAGATACAGTTTCCAGGCATATCTTTTACCTTCCTGTAAGTGTAGTGGTAAGATTTACCACTGCCTTTTCTTCCACCCTGTCTTTGTAAACCTACTTCTATCTGCAAAATACATAGCTGCAGGCCTCCACTGCTTTCAACCAGTGCCACACAGCCTGCTTCTGGGTGTTTGTGACTTGCCAACTTATTATATTTCAGAGGTTGGCTTCAGGCGGCTTAAAAAAAAAAAAAAAGAAGTCTGAATTTCCCTGAATACCACAGATGTAGCTGATGACAATTGTCACTGCTTGATAGCTGCTGGAAGAAAAATGTCTGTGGGTGAGTTGGGCGCTTCTAAAAGTTTGAGACCTGCTTATTTGAAATTGTGAGGAGGGTGAGTCCTTCCTCTCCAAAAAGTGGCTGGTGTTTTTACATGGGGTGGAGGAAAAAAAAAGAGGTTTTACTGGAGCTGGTTTTCACACAGTTGAGTAGCATCTGGCTCCCAGACTTCTCCTCTCTTTTCAAGTGGACTGAATGGAAGAGAACAATTGCTCCTGCCTTTAGCTCCTAGGAATAGCAGCTTTGGAAGGGGGAAAGAGCCCTTTTCTTAACCTACAGCGGATAAAATAGGGAGAGTCTGTTTCCCTTTTCTCATCTATCAGAGATCTCTGAGAAATTTCTCATTTTTACCTCCTTCCCTCAAAATAAGGGCTCCTGGTGAAAGGGCCATGACTCTTCTGTAATGGAGTTATGTCCCTAGCTAAGGAACACTGACTTCTTGCAGAAGTGGTGAGAAGGGCCTCCAGAGTGGGTCTTGTCTTTGTACCTGAGTAGACACTAGAATCATTCAAGACAATCTGTTCTGAATGAGTTTGCAAACTCCAGTTCCCCAAATTGTGCTTGGAATTACATGCGCTCAGTGATGCAGAAAGAATACAACAGGAAAATATACATCAAATGGTGTCCTCTAGGATTGGTTTGTTTTAAATCTCTGATTAGGCTATTTCTAAAACTTGTTCTCCATTTCTCTGATTGTCCTGTTTCCAAGAGAGATTGAGCTTTCTTCTCTTTTTCAGTGGGACTGTTCTCCAAGTGAGTTACTGTCTTGGTTGTGCAGAGGGATAAATGCATGATTTTCTCAGTTTGAAAAAGGCCCGAAAAACATTCTTCTGCTCAGCCTCAGCCATTTGGCTGGGAAGTTTCCACATATGTGTCAAGCTGGATTTTCTTCTCTGACTGCTGGAAACTACTCAGATGAGGTTGAGGGAAAGTACAAGCTTTTGACAGCACACAGAAGATTCCAGCTAATGTAGTTCATTGGGAATTTTTCTACACAGCATTTTTCTGTTGAAAAATGCCAACTCCTTGTCATGGAGGCTCAGCTCCAACAAATTGCTCAATTTAATAGATAGAACCTGAAGGAGTCTGAGGTTAGCCAACACATTACACTCTCTCTTTTAGGACTTAAAAATTCTGGGTCCATAGTCGCATAATTGCCCTGTTGTCAGCAAAAATAATGTGAAAATTCATTGATTCCTTACGCTCTTCCTATGATTGACCCATCCACAAAGTTGTTACCTACTCCTTGCTGGCTCATACTGCAGATGTCTGTCCTTGTTTTTTTAAGCTTTGGTCCAGTCTGGGCATTTAACCATGTTGGAGTCATTGAGGTACCCCAACTCACACTTTTACCTTGGGAAAGGGATTCACATTGTTGCAGGAGTCCAAAGAAATTAGATTAAAGAGCCAATATTAAAAGAGCTTTGAAGGCACAAAATTAAAATAAGGAATGCCTGACAGAGGGTCACCAGTACAACCTCAGCTGTGCATTTACATGATGGGGGAAGTTTTAGTTACAGGATCTCGCTTCTTTCTTGTGGGTTTCCTGCTTTGCTCACTGCACTGGCGAACCTTTGCTCCACTAAAGCAGCATGGTTATGTAGTTAAACATGCTGCTTTCCCTGGCTTCAGTTCAAGTTTAAAAACAAGAAGAATTTCCAAACTTTGCTTTCTCCTGAATGCCCCAACTCTAGCTAACTACTGTTTCAATTGTTTCCACTTTTTGATGACTATGAAGTCATGGCTGTGAGTGAGTGGGTAGCTGTGGGCAAGCAGTTTTCCAAGCTCTTTATGGAAGTGAAAGACATGTGATGAAAATGAAAAAAAGAAGTCTGCTGCAGGGATGGAACTGGTTGAAAGTTGCACAATAGGCTGGATTACATCCCTGCCCAGAGCCTTCATTTTGTCTTGGCAAGTAGTTCAAACATGTTAAGAGGCTAATGAGGCTACTTCTGCTACTGAGTGCACAAATTAGATTCTGCAAAAGTATTGAGTAAGTGCAGGTGAAACTAATGGGATCTGTTATCTAAATATAGAAAATAATACAGCCTATTAAATGTTATTTAAAAAATGCAAGCTGCAACTCCAATTAGGTGCCAAAAATGAGAAAAGATTAATATAACGAGTCAGCCTCTTGTCAATGAACCAGGAATAATACCAGCTTTCTGATGAAAACTGTTGTGCAGCATCCAGACTCCACAGCTTCCCAATTCCCTGACGAGCCAGGAAGGAAGGGAGGCTCATTAACATTCTGGATTCTGAAGAGTTTGAGAGGAACATGCATGATGTGAACTAGCTGGGAGAAAAATAGTCTGTGCTCATGTAAACACAGACAGCATCATAAGATTTCAAGAGTCAGAGCTCAGCTTGAATTAAGACAGATCTCTCTTATTTAATATTTAGCATTGGGAGGATGAAAGAGGTATTGCCCTAG
Organism: Illadopsis cleaveri; assembly: GCA_013399915.1. NCBI lineage: Eukaryota > Metazoa > Chordata > Aves > Passeriformes > Timaliidae > Illadopsis > Illadopsis cleaveri. The sequence continues at coordinate 1,110,717 of VXBB01021497.1, forward strand.
AAAAATCAGTTTTAAAATTCTCCTGGATGCTGGGATTTCACTTTAGAAATAAATAGGGACATTCTCTCCTTTGCTTTGCACTTCAAAGATTTACATACGTGACAATGAGTAATCAGCTGTTTGCTGAGCACAAGTCAGTGTGATGGAAAAATAGCCACCAGTTTGTTCCGTGAAGTAATGGGAAGAAACAAATAAAACAAATGACACAGGAAATGTTTGATTTTTTTTTAAGAGCATAATATAGCTGATTAGAGCATTTTTTTACCACTAAGAGTAACAACCACCATCGTGGGTTTTAGAAGCAATTTTTTTTTAGTCTGGATATTGTAATAAAAAGGAAAATAATCAGCTTTTTCAGAACATTCTCTAGAGGGTTTATTCCTAGACGATGCTTACTGTGACCCTCAGTTTGTCACTTGCTTCCCATCACCCAGAAGCAAGCATCTGCTTCTCTCTTACATATCCTGAGCAATACTATTAATAGTTTCTCTTCTTATTAATGTCTTTTTTCTTTAGTAGCACTGATGTGTACTAGGCACTTTATGTACAAGTAAGGAACTGAGTTACTTTTCCTAGAAACTTGTAATCAATTGGGATTTGCCTGAAGTAAGGTAAAATGAATCTTTCTGGGCTGTATTTATTTATCTATCACTTGTAACAATTTATCTTTCCTGCCCAGATGTGACACGTCTTGTTTTACAAAACCCAAAAACATAGTAGGTGATCCACAGTAGAGTCTAAGCATGGCCTGCAGCTGGAATGGTATTTTCAGGGAGATAAAAAAACAACCAACCAATCAAACGCCAAAATCCAAAAAAAGGATGATGTTAGCAGGTCAGTCTTACTTGGTACTCTTCCTTGCTATTCAGTCTCCAAAATCCAGCCAGTCTCAGAAACCCATCTATGTGGATGTTTCTGTAGTCTGCCAAGTTTAAATATTAGAAGGAAATGGGGGAAGCAAAGTTCCCAATGCTGAACCACTGGATAGAAGTGAGTCCCAGGGAACCCAGTGCAGATGCTGGGTGCTCTGGTGTCTATAGCCTGGCGTGCAGAGCTTCAGGTGGGTGCTCCAGGTTTGCTTCTGAGCAAATGGCATGAAAGTTCTTTTACCTTGGAGCTGGTAAAGCAGGGGAGAGTCTTGCAAAATCTACATGAGAGAAAATATTTCACATCCTCATTGGTGTTTTGGATTACGTAAGGCACTGCTCTTCCTGATGGCTGAGAAGGGACACTAGCTCTAATAAATTCTGCTAATTGCTGGTACCATTTTAGGGAAAGATGATTTATCCTGCTTGGGTAGACAGTTTAGGTTCTTACCAAATACATTTGCTGACACAGCTCGTGGGGATTCCTATTTTAGTTGTATGCTTCCTTGCACAATCTTTTTTTAAACAATAACATTTGAAAGGTACGTAGGAAGAATAGGCAGCATGTTTTGCTAAAAAAAAAAGGGTTCTTTTGGTTTGACTATGAACTTAGATCCGTCTGAAAAAAGTGTGGTCAGTCTTTCTAAATGCTGTACTTTTCCCCTATATATCCACTGCTATGAAATACAGTTGTGTGGGATGGCAATATCCAAAATTGTGCATATAAAAGTCTAAATATTTGCATATTTCTGATGAAACATCCTGATTATTATATTTTCCCCATACACAATTTAGCACAATAATGTCTAGTTTAGAGACAGACTGTGGGTATATGAGGGCAGTATTTACTGTGCATGGCTCCAGTTAACATGCCAAGTCTTTCTTTTGTCTTTAATACATTTTTCAAATATGGACAACAAATTAAACTTAGATAGAGAGATTTTTCTGTACTGATATGCATATTATATGCATATATAGTATGTGTGTAGCATTTCAAAAGATATGTACATATGCAGACGTACTAAAGACAAATAGTTAATGTTACATTACATGCATATAATAGATTCATAAATATAAAATACTTCCACTGTTCTTTGGTTTCCATGCAGATTTACAGTCTGTCAAATGGATTAAAGCCTGTGGCTGCTGCATAGTCAAGTAGGCAGCTGCTCAATATTTATTTTTATCTTCGTTGCTGAAAAAGTAGGCCCAGTGCTCATTAAATTAGTCCTGGTTCTTCCAGTAAGCACTATCTCCTTCAGCAGGAGTACAGGTTAGAGATATTTGGAATTTTTCCAGCAATACTTAGGGGTTTTTTTTCTTTTTTATTTTTCAGAAAAGATGTGTTTGAGCCTGAAATGTTTCAGTCAAAAGAAAAAAAATATTTCACTGAGTCCAAGTGACCATATGTATTCACACATCACACCTCCACCCTCAGCATTCACACCTCACTACTTTCTTGTATTTCCTTGGGTGTCCTGAGCCTCAGTTTAATCTGCCTGATAGATGGGCTAATTATGTTGAAAGCTAATGATCCCTGGGCCTTAGGCAGTCTGCCATTAAGCTGAGAATTCAAACCACAGTCTGGCTGGCAGATCTTCCCCAGGCATAGCAGACCTGAAACTGGGCCATTTTTTGCCAGAAAACTCCTTCCATCAAAAGCCCACCACTTCCCCTGGAGTGTAAAATTTTGGAAGAAATACAAGAGATTTCACAGAGAATAAACCCCATGCTTTTCAGTCAAGCCTAGTCCACTCACAGTAGGATAATTCATCATGTTAATCCACAACACCTTTATATTAGTATTTGCCTTTTCCTATTACGTTCATGGACTGGCAGACCCTATGAGTACATACATATATATGTATGTGTATGTGTGTGTATATATAGATACACACACACCAAATTAGCCTAAATATGTTGCCTGTAAGTAGGTAAGATTTCTGTTGTGCCCAGAAGGGCTGTGGGGGCAATTGTTCAGATAGTTCTGAGCTTTGGTATTTCTTGGCTCCTAAATGTTTTAGTTTGCAGTCTATTTATAAAGTTAGAAAGTTATTTTAAAGATGTATTTTAATGGAAAGTCTAAGAGAGGCTCATTTTGAACTAAACTACTTGTGATTTTTCAGTAGATGTTCTAAAAACAGTTTTGTTGTGTATGTGATGTGGACTGCAGAGTTTTGCAATCGCAGGGTTCCTGGGCAGATTGAGTTTTGTCAGGAATTACAAAATGGAGTATTGGGTTATAAAATAATCTACATCCCATTATAATACTCAGGGAGAACTGTAGATTCCTATAAACGTTGAATACATTGACTGGCCACTGTTGTACAAATTTCTCTCTTGAACTTGTGCTGTTTTATTCCCTGAAGAAATAAGGGATCTGGTTATTCTGAGCAAAACAGGGACAGCAAGGATAACAACCTTTGAATTTAAATGGGACTTATACTTCTGTACTCTTCTTCATTTGCATTTTAGTCAGGAATTCAGCACTTAAGCAGAGACAGGAACTTTATTACTTGGAGTATTACATATAGTGCACTTTTAAAATACTCTAGTAATTTACTATTGGGTCCATGATTTGATATATGAAAATTCTTCTTTACAGCCTTAAGTCTCTTGTGGTTATGTTTCATTTCATGTTTTTTCCTTGTGTGAAAAAGAAATGTGCTTGTTCCGAAGGCAGGGCAGCTCTCTAGAGTGTAAGCTCTCCAGGGCAGGGAATGTCTCTTACTCTATGTTTGTACCACGTCACTGTTGCCTTGACCTGGTCAAAGGCTCGAGCTTCTGTGCACTGTTGCCATGCAAATAATAAACACTACTGAAAAGTAAAGAATCTGTCCGGTCAATTGGAGTCTAACCCAAGTATGAACTGAGGGAAATCGGGTGTCAAAGTCAATGCTCTCCATTGTAGATTGTTTTAACGCATAGTGACAACTTAAAATAGTAATGAGTTTTACAAATTAGCCATCCAGCTACTTGATAATTTGCAGGCCTCAGAAGATTTGCTGATAGTAAATATGATGACATTTCTTGTTAACAATAAATAGTGAGTCTGTACAGATTTACCAAACAAAGGAGAATTCTGGGATCCTGCCCTAAAGGGCTTCTGTAAGTATAAATCTCTGTAAATTGCAGTATTGCTAAAGCATACAGTTAAATACTTCTGTATATGCAGAGAGTCTAATCACTCAATTTCCTTCATGAATTATCATAAAGGTAACTGTAGAGGGCCTTTCTTCTTTTTTTCTTCTTAAAAAAAAAAGTTTCATTAGGCAGTGACTTAATGTGTAGTAGTGATTCCAGACATCTTAGCAGATAAAAATGGAACTTTACAAGCTGAATTATCTCAGAAAGCATGTTTCTCATCTGGTGCTTCGTGCGGCTGTGGGACCAGAGTCATCTCAGCTAAATGTGAACAGGAAATCATGGGAATATTGATGTTGTGGATAGCATATGTAAAATTGCATTGAAAATAGTGGCCCAAATGTGTTCAGTAGGATGGATGGCCCATTTCTAATCTGAGACAGGCAGTTACACAAGGGCAGGAAGCACAAGGTGAAAAAATATGCAAGGTGAAAGTCTGTCAAAATGACAAGGCAGAGGTCACTGTTTAGAGCTGGTGCCGAACTGCAGAAGACTCTTGACTGAGCATTCACTGAATTCTTCTTCCTTCCAAGTGGAACATTGTATTGTACAAAAGTAAGAAATAAAAGAGGTGCTGTTGTAAGTTGCCTTTGACATTCTAGTTTTGGAGGAATGTTTTAGACATTATTCTGTTTGCTCAGGACAGCTTTCTGATTGCTTTGGTGATGTTTTTTAAATATGGAAAAATCTGCCAGAATTGCCACTGTTCTTCTTCACTTCTAGGTTAAACTTCCATGGCATTGGTCTGTATGAAACCAAGGAGCTAATCTCCTTATCCCTGACTGATCTCCAAGGTTCTTCTGATCTCATTTGGTGCTTAGCACTGCTATGGTTTTAAGAAGTGATGCTTCCCCATCCTCGTCCCATTCCTCTGCACCCTGCTCAAACCTAGTACCTGGTCCTTGTTGGCTGGATGTAGAGAGTTGATACCTGGATGGTTCCTAGCTCTTCCCCTTATCAGTAAATACGTATGTTTTTCACACTGCTGAACCCATCATTGATCACACTGTCAGTGCAAACAGCTGGCAAGGGAAATAGCTACAATTGCTTTTTAGTGGCCTTTTTTGTTAGCTGAGAGCAACCACTTGTTTATTTCCAGGTTTTGTTTTTTTGTTCTGGGAGCTCCCTGGGACAGATGTTCCCCATGGTCTTCACCCTGCCAGAGGCCAGGCAGCTGTGGCACTTCAGAGGTGCAGGGCTTTATCTCACCCGCAAATGCATCTTGCAGGTGGAGGCAGCAATGTGGAAGTCAGCAGCACAGGCAAGGTCTAGATAACTTGGAGCTGAATCTGGGTGATGTGGTGAAGCCACCTGGAAGTCTCTTGAGGGTCACAGCTCCTTCAGGTCCCAGGGCTTATCTGTGGCATGATACTAGAGCCTGCAGCTGAGGTATTGCTGCACCATCTGCTCCTCTTCAGCACTCCTAGGCAGTGGTATCTAGTAAGGCCACTTATTTGTGTACCTTGCAACAACCTGGAGATTGCAGCAGTTCCCTCTAGAAACATTAATTGGCACCACAATCTGTCCCGTTGCTGCTACCAGCTGCTTGTTCCTAAAAGCCAGGCCAGAAACCTATGTTGGAGCAAGAACTTCTCAGGTGGGTTGTGCATTGCAGGTGGTACACACGTGTCATAAGGCACGTTTTCACTGTTGGTTTGCAAACAAATTTAGCATGTTAATGCTTAAAAGGCTAAAACCTATCAATCTTGAGGTGATTTGTGAATTGTTGCCTGTAGAGGGAACCTTTCTCTTCCCAACATTTTGCCACTGCTGGAATTAATGAAGAAGATAAGTCAGAAAGCATGAAAAAAACCCCAACTGGGAGGAACACATCCTACACATCAGGAAAGTATCCAGGTTTGATGCCCTGCAAGTACCATGCAGCACTGATGACTGTGAAACTGGAATGAAAATGAAACATTGACCACCGGAAAAATGGAAGCAACTGGCTTGCTTTCCATGCCAGTCTGTGACATAACTAAGAACCCATGTTGGCAAGGACCAAAAAATTGCTATAAATTAAAATAAAACAAGGGCAGCATGCAATCATAATGATGTCGATAGAAGATGGCAGGTCATTTAATGAAATCTCCCTGTATTATAGCAATAGTAAACCACCTTGTTAAACTTCTGAAAGATTAAATGGCTTAAAAATGAAATGAAAATGCATTTAAGTGATAAATTAACTTTGTTTGAATGAACAATGAAGTGCTCAGCTTATTTTTCAAATGCAGAACCAACAAGCTGTTATTTTTAACATGGAAATAAAAAAAAATCAAAAAATCATTTGGAAATTGATGTAGTATAAATGGAGGCAATTTGTGTGGTGTGAAAACATGCTACCCAAAAGGACGTGCTTGGAGCTATGGTTTTGTCTCAGTGCAAGTCTGATTTCAGTTGTCTTGTGCTCGGGCAAGTTTTTGTCTGTTTTTTGTAAACTCCAGGTTTAAAAATGCTGCATTATTTGGTCCTGGCTGAGTAAATTCTTCATTAATGCCTTCTATATTAAGTGTGCCTGGCCCCTCCACAGGGACTGAAGTGTGATACTTTGTGAACAGCTGAGAGGCTTTCCAGGGCATTCCTTCAGGAGCACTTCTCATCCCTCAGCCTTCACAGTGGCATGGCTGTGATGTGGCCCCTTACCTTGCTGGCTGGGTTAAGTCTGTCTTTCAGTTGGAAGTCCCCAGAGAGCAAAAGTGAAAGCAGAAGATGGCCTGATTCACATCAGCCTTCTAGGACATGAGTCTTTTGTTACTGCTTTCTTCAACTAGGAGAATGAGATTCTTTTCTGCTTGAAATTATAAAGTGTTTAGATATGTGCCTTTTGTTTTAATAGCAGAAAAGGCATTCTCAGTGGTACTGAGGCTGTTGCTGCAGATTAAAAGGGCCCAGGGGAACAACTGATTAACAAAAAGAAAATTAATGTAAAGCCTTTGTGTCTCTGTATTGAGCTCATACGGGTAAAATGCAACTTGTTTGGCAGTCATCATTAGAAGATCACCTTTGAAACTAACATTTTATCAAAGCACATAGGGGAGGGTTGTAACAGTAATGGGTAATTTCTGCTCTTTTGTTTTTACTTCTATCTGATTGGCAATAAAAGTAAAACTCAACTTTTTATAACCGAGCACTGAGGGGGCAGGATAAAGGTAGAAAAATATTTAAGTTCGATTGACTGAAACTGTTCGAAGTACTTTTAATGTTTTATTAACTGTTTTTAGCAAAACATTTCAAACTAGAAACAAAAATTGGTTTTTAAAATACTTTAAACCTAAATGTTTCCACATTTTAAAAAAAAAATGTGATTTGGCTCTTGGTCAGAACTTCCCTGTGTGAAGTCCCTGGTCTGATGAGTCACATGTTCTGCAACACAAAGAGCTTCCCTGAAAAATTCACCCCCGGGTTCAAGCATACTGCCTGATAAGATGTTCTACTCTTCAGATTAGCAAATAAAACACAATAGTACTTTATGAAGCAAATGAATCATCACTCTTCTTAGTCATCACCTCTGGTCTAACTCTATGGTTTGCTGAATTCCGTCTACTGTGAATTAATGACAGTGGAAGGTGTGTAACATATTGTTGGTTCGAGGCCTTCCACTCTTTGCTGGTGTTGCCATCAGCATTGCTGGGACTGTAAAACTCAGCGTGTATTTGAATAGGAGTTGTTACATCTCTTGTCTCGTCAACATCATGGTTTTCTGCACTCCTGTCCTCTGGCCACTGCTGTGCAAACATACTGAAAGCCACAGCTTTGCTGCAGGAGTCTTCCAGACAGAGCTGGTTTGTGCAGCTGTGCCCAAGGGAATAACCTGAACCTTACTCTGGGAGGTTACACGCAAGGAAAGGCTCTGCTTGCTTCTTTGGGCAGAACCACAAACAGACAGTGATGGCTCCCACAGATGCTGGTCAGCACTGAGGAGCAAAACCATCCTCAGGCCTGAGCCTGATTCCAGGGCTGAAGCAGGAGCTGTGCCAGGGCATTGTAAGGTGATAGGTCCCAGCACCAGCTCAGGCTGCATGGAGGAGTGCATCTCTGATGTTCCCAGACACTCAAGGAGAGAAGAAATTGCTTGTTCTCTTTCCTTTCAGGGAAAAACAAAAACAAGACCCTCCCCACCCCGCCCCCTCC
>VXBB01021497.1:1118863-1161640 GCA_013399915.1 Illadopsis cleaveri
CCTCCGCCCAAGCCTGGAAGGACTGTTTTGTTTTTTATGTTCTTGGTGGAATGGCTTCACCTTCATGTGGCAGCATTCCTGCACATCTAGTGCCTGCCAGTAACATAAAGAGTGTGGTAGCAGGTAACGTGGCCACTTTGACAAGTGTCTTCAATGAGACATCTGTTGCAAAGCAAAAATCTCTGCTCTGGAGAAAAACATGGGTGCAGATGTCACCAAGTACCACAGAGAGCAAGGCCAAATTCCCTTGTCCCAAATCAAGTAATGTGCTTAAGATAATAAATAAATTCAGATAAATACTTTTGGTGCCTGGTAATCACAAAAAGAAGAATTCAGTGATTTCATAGATCTGGAGATTAATTCAAGGCAGAAAAGTGACAACAGAGCTCACTACTTCCAGAACTAACACTTTGCACTTTTTTTTCTTTTGTTCTGTTCAATTGACATTAATGGGTCTATGAGATATGGATGAAATCTTTTACCTACCAAGCAGGATTGGACCTAATGATGAAAATCATTTACTAGGTATTATGTTTCCCCAGCTACATCTTATGAACTCCTCATCACAAGAGAAACAAAATAAATAAGCTTTAAACCAAGTTACTGCACTTGAACTACAGCCATAGATAGAAGTAGAGTACAGTATCAGTCTTGCTTTCAGAGAACTTTCCAAGTGCTGCTGCTGATAGGATAGTATATATTCAGATTAACTAAAAACTGTTAAAGAATAAAAGTATCAGAGTGTTGGCAACTGTATATTTTTTTTAAAAAAAAAAAAAAAAAAGAGTCTTTTACTCTGCAAAATGCAAACTTTTTCCTGTCTGTGGGTTGAGTCAACTGGAGTGTTAGTGCATGCCACTGGTAGCCCCACAGATCCCATGAATTAAATCACAGGCTGAGGAGTGATGTCATTCCTTCAGTTTTTTTAATCTTCTTGTGCTGAGAGCTGCCATCTGTCCCTCTCCAGACAATGATGGAAGCAGCTGTGCACCGTGTGCATCAGGAACAAAAGCCTCTGCTTCATACAGAGGGCAGCGGGCTGCAGGTCAATGGGGGTTATAAGGCTATCAGGGTCAAATGACATCTGAACAGAAAAATAAAACTAGGATTATACAGCCTTTGTGTGTTCATTCACAAGCAGAGAAGTGGGGTCAGCCTTTATCTGAGTGTTTCTCTAGTGGCCATGGGAATGCCTGTGTGTTTTCAAGGGTAGCTCTGCCGCTACTTACCCACAGAGTGATGGAGTAACAAAGCCAGCTTCAAGCAGAGGGCAAAGCAGATATGACACAAAACAGTTATTTTGAAGGGAAAATAAATCAGCTTGGATACATTATGGTACTTTATGAAAGTTCAAAGAGTGTGATCTCAAGTGGTTTTCATATCCTGTAACATGCCCTTCTAAAAGCACAGTGAAGTGTGCTTTTCACGTGCAGTCTGCAGCATATGGGAGTTCCCTTGCTGCTTTGTGGGAAAAGGGAAGCTGAATGAGGGCCAAGGTGCTCAAAACCTCATTTATGAGAAGTTGGTTATGCTTTGAGCAGTTTTTTCTGCAAGGTGAGCTGGAAGGAGCTGGAGGAGAGGACATATCCCATAGAACGAAATTGCCCATTCCTGCAGATGTCTTTCTATTTTGCCATATGTGGTGCCAGTCCTGTCCCAACTCTTCTCTTCTGTGCTGGGTCCATTTAAGAACAGAAACCAATATAAGTGTAAGCTATAGGAACCTTTCTTACATAACAAGAGGGAATGTATTACATTCCTGGAGTAAAGTCCAGGTGTATAATGAAATAGGTAAATGAACCTGGTTGAATTCAGAGCCTTCTGTCTTTTCTTTAACCCCACATCACTTTTTTCTGCATGGATTCTTTCCCTGTTTCTAAGCAAACACACATTTCGAAGCCAGAGATATACCAGGGACCATACAGCCTTACAACTTCTTTGGGGATGACAGCCTGGGATTTGACACTGTCTGTCACTACCAGGGTTAATGACATTCCTTAAGGATGATAGGACAGAAGCACATATTTCACACACAGGTAAGCTGCAAACGCTGTATGCTCCTGTCTCAGGGGAACGTGTCCTGGGACATCCATGGACATGCAAATGAGCTCAGACAAGCTGTCAGAGAGCCATGGCTGGGCCATCACCAGAACCAGTGATCTCCTCCATGCCACAGTTTCACTTGTGCATGTGGAATATGGTTCCCTATTGCCCTCTTTGGTTTTTTGCAATGCAGTTCTAAAAGGATACTGAAATGAAAGTCTGCAGTCATAAAGCACAGCATTTTTACAAAAGTAGCATTTCTCCCTTTTTTTCTGGTTAAGGGCTGCTGGTTCAGGCTTGTTAAAAAGTATTCTTTCAACCTGAAAGCATTCCCTGTTCTTACTTGCTAATTGCCTACTTTGTTTCTTAAATGGCATGAATAAGTCCTTTCACCTTACATTGTCTACAGAGTTTATGCTTGTTTTATGGGAAAAAGTCACAAGATGCTGCAGTAAAAGGGGACAGAAATATTACTAATGATGGAAAACACATGACTACATTTCTAGGTCATTGTACTGTGTAGTTTATCTGAAGGTGCTATGACTGCTGAGCAGCAGTGTAATTCAGTCATGTGAATTAACTTTGAGACTGAAGCTTTAGAGTTCCTTCACACCACAAAGAAACGGCCAAAACTTGAGAAAAATCTTGTTTGCCACTTGATGCTGATGTTGGCACTGTCCCCCCTGCAAATTGCTTATCATTCCCATCTCCCTGTGAGTGCTAAATGAACAGAGCATCACACCATTGAGAATCCATTCCTGAACTGTTACTGTCCAGGAAGAATTTTACAGATTGCCAGTGTTTTAGACAATATGATCGCCAGTTCTTGAATCACTGGTTCACAAATTATTTGTTCCCTTCCAGGCTGCATAAATCTCTATTTAACCCACAATAAAGTCTTTTGTTTTGAGCTGTCTTAAGCTAGGGCAAAACCTGGGGGGCTGCTGTTGGTTCCTGAGACTGCCACAGCATACTTTACATTCTGGCAGCTCCTCCAGAGATCTGCTGGCTCTGCCAGGTGGTTAGTGGCTCTGGACATACATACCATTGCTGTCCGACTGTTGTTTCTGGGAAACTTTTATGAAGCCTGCTTTTCTCCACATTGTATCATGATCCCAGGAGGGGCAATTTTTTCTTCTCTATATGAACAGGCACTGACTGCAGTCTGTAAGTTTCAGTCCAGAGTGTGTGCTGCAAGGCTGAGTTGGTCACGGTCCAGAAGAAGTTTGCTGTCACTAACATATAGTATCAGAAGTCAAAGTGAGAAACAAAAGAACTTTCTAGCTTTTATTTTTTGTATTGTGTTTATTTTTGTTGTGTTAGGTTTCACTGTGTATGGAGAAGATAGACAGTTACTGTGTTTCTTTGGGATAACACCAGGCTGTAGGGTGTTAATAGGGTTTTGAGACAGAGAAATGAGAATTATCCCAAAAGTGAGGGTGTAGGTGTTTGTGTAGGGTGCCATGCATACACATTTGGGAGTATAATGAGGCATGAGGTCAAACATCCAAGCCTTTTGCCCCCTGTGCAACACAGTATCTGTATAGCAATGGGATTTATTAAAAAGCTGACATTACACAGACTTAATGCAGTCTCACAAAACATGGTCCTCAGTCTAACCCTGTGTTTGAGCATGACATCCAACTTGCTCCATTAAGCAGTTATGGTTAATGACAAGCCCACATGAGCAAGCCTAGAGGCTCCAAGGGCAGGTCTGTCTTTGCCTGTGGCACCTCCAGACCTTTTGCCATCTTTTCCACTCATCACATCCTTTCAAGGGTACTGCACCACACTCACAGGAGTCATCTTTCTCAGAAGGGACGTTCCTGCCTCTTCCCAGACAGGGAAGTAAGAGCGTTAAACTTCTCCACTTTTTTTGTGGCAGCCCAGTAGGTTTGGCTCTGGTTCAAGCTCTGCAGTCTCCTTGCAAAGCAATGATGGTTTTAATCAATGGCAAGTTGGCTTTCCTAGACAAAGTAATGTTTCTTTGGAAAACCAGAACTTCATAGTGAAAATGTGAAAATATGAGCAGGTTGTATAGGTGTATAGCTCACATGGTGCTGAGCCAACATCCACTGGGGATCTGGATAAAAACTGTAATGTTTAGGTTATTTTTTTAAATCTCTGTTTCTTGACTAATAATCCCATATATTGCAGAGAGCATGAGTCACTTCCTTCTTAACTCATTGAGGCCATTGTATGTCATATTAAGTTCATTATGTTGTTAGGCTATTTCCTCTGTGGGTGAGATGTCAAAATAGTGGCTACCTACATAGTCAGTGTGAGAAATCTGTATTAATATAGACTCCTCCTTCTGTAGTTACAATTCTTGAAAAAGTTCATTCAGTGAACCCAGATAAACCTATAAAGTTGCATGCAGCTATGTAACAAATGATGTAGTAAACTGGATATTTCGTGTTTCCAGAGCATGAGTCTTAGCCAGTCTGAAGTATGGGGAGTATTGATAACCAAAACAAAGTACAGTTGTTAATCTATAATTACTTATAGAGATGGTTGAGGCTGATAAAATGAATTATTCCTTACTTAATTTATTCTAAAATTGAATAGCTAACAGAAAAATAGATACAGAAAATAGTACAGAGAGATATTGATTTTACTTAATTTTGAATATCTTACAGTAAAGCTATCTGTTTCTACCAGAGCCATTGAGTTTTCCTATATGATCCATGAATGACCTGCAAGAAGGCAATTCAAACTCATCCATTTCAGACTTGACCTCTCATAGAAGTGGATGAATCACTGTCTGGAGGTTTCTGTTTTTCTCCTTTGTTTATAAAGCAAGAACATGTTACTGGTCTAGATTAGACACCTGCTATGTGTGCATGCATGCATCCATCCATCCATCCATCCTCTTCTTAAATGTCTATTTGTTAGAAAAATACTGTGTTGGTTCTGTTGTCAAAAAAATACCATCAGCATTGACAGAATAACAGGATCACTGCCAATATTTTGCAAATATCAGGATAAATATCATGCTTGAATGTTCATTTGCCTAGAGGCCAGATGTTATCATGGATACACATTGATCTATACTGTGGTAACAGCACTCATTGACAGACACTGTAGGCAGGCAAATTCAGTCAGTTACATGTGTTGCGTCCCCAGAGAGAACAAGAGGTAACTCAGCAATCAATCCAGTGCAGTTTCCCTGAGCAAGCCCTGTTTGCAGATGAAGCAGCTCCTGGCAGCCCTGTGGGGGCTGGTGTTCTGTGGGGACCTGGTGTTCCCCTTCCACCACAGCAGCAGCAGCAGTGGCCGTGGTGTGCGGTGCTGCTTTCGTCTGCCACACTGAGTCCTCATGCCTCACCTCTTTTGTCCCTCTGCTACCATTTTGGTGATGAATATTAAGCACAGAGGAGAGGATCATGAACTTGGGCAGGAAAATGTCATTAATAACCTTGACAAGTATGGAGATGGATTGGGAAGGATAAAGGAGAGAGTGGGAGGAAAGGAAGTCGAGACAATAAATAGGCTAGACCTGCTGTTACCATGTTAATCTCTACAGGGTGATTTGAGGGAATTGCTGTAGTAGTTCATAGTATGCCAAGATCCTTTCCTCATTTCTGCACTATTTCCATGATACTGACATTGTATTTCTAACACAATCCCTATTTATTACAGTTGTCAAAAATAAGAAATCAAAATACTGTTTCAGAAATATTGAATACAAAGGTGGATGGGAAATACACAACTTAATGCATTAAGTGATAGAATTGCCTGACAACATAAAATCTTTTAATCCACTCACTATTTTTTAATTGAAGATGACTGTGTAATTGCATACCACTTAATGTGATCTCCAGTTGTTTTTCCAAAATAGACAATAGTTTAGTATATTAATACACCATAAGAGGCTTACAGCAACTATTAGTTTTAATAATAGTCTCACTAGTGCCTTCCTGATTATACACTATTTCACCTTTGGCTGTTGTATTGTTTGGTTTACTACATTGTTTTGAGAAAAATTACTGTGATGCATACAGAAAAATCTGTTTGAGGAGGGTTTAGAAAGGGGATCTGAAGTTTAAGGGAGCTTATATTTCCATTTGCTATAGGTAAATTATATTTTTTTATCTGTGGAGGAATGGACTGAATACATACATGGTCAGAAATAAGTGCGTATAAGTGACAGCTGGTTGCTGAGAGGCTAATAAATCACACTAATTTAGGAGATGTAAATATTAAAATTTTAATAACTTTAACATCAGAGCATGTACTTGGGAAGTCTTCACAGATAAACAGTTATTTTGCTGTGGATTATCTGCAAAGGATAGGTGTGAATGATGGTGATGGAAGTGCAACTAGACTCTCCAGAACAGGAGCTCAGTTTAGGTAGTCTGCTGCCTAAACACTTATGCATGGTGTTGACAGCTGCTCAGTCATAATTTTCAGAGGCACTGGTGGTTATTAAAAAAAAAAAAAGAAAGTTGAAATTCCAAGTGGTTAAAAGCAAAACTATAGATTTGTTTATAGTAGTAAAAAGCAAATCTTAATCCTTAAAAAAACTCCAGTTTTTTGTATTTTTCGGGTTTTTTTAATTAACAGTGTCCAGTTTACTGAATGACAATTCACTTTGAAGGGAAGTTTTCTGCTGGAAACAAGAGACTATTGGGTTTGGGGTGGGGAAGAGGCAAATCAGAGAGCAGCAGCAGCCCAATAGCTGTGCAATCCAATTTTTCCCCTGGCCACATGTTGTGGATCTTCCTGGCCCTGCTCAGCTCTGCAATCTCTGCTCACTTCATTGACACTGAGAACCTTCCTGCAGGAGTGAAGGTTTCTTAGGAAAGTGAGTTTTGCAAGATCAGGTTGGCAAACATCACTTTTCACGCATTGTGCTTTGTGTTCAGCATGTTTTCTGCTTGGAGCTTGTTTCCTCCCACTGTTTAAGCAGCACAGAAGCCTTTCAATGGCAGCTCACAGTGCCGTGGCAGTGGGAGGTACGGAATGGTGGGACTGTGGTATGGCAAAGACCTTTGGCTGACTGGCCTTCAGCACCATTTCCCCTCTGTGCCCTGTGTCTTGCTAAGGGATGGCTTCTTTGACGTGTTCGGAGTGCATCGTGGGAAGAGCTCCGTGGGAGAAAACTAGGAAAAACCCAATAGCTGCAAGATTCCTGCTCCGTGTGTCATCTCCACCACATGTTTGCGATTGAGCAAACATAATCTGTCTGGCAGATAACCCAGTGTGTCGTGCCTGCAAGTAAACAGGCCTCTCTTTGACCTATGACTATATCTATGTGCAGAGTTAAGTGTATTTAGTTAGAGATCATTCATGGATTTGTCACAGTTCTTCATCATGGAGCAATCTCCTTTTCACTTGTGGTGTCATCCAAAGAGACATGCCCGTGCTCTTCCTTTCCCCCTCACAGCTGTGTCCTTCAGCAGGCTGAGCAGCAAGCCAAGGTTGTGCTGCCTGATCTCCCCTCCCTGCCAGCCACGGTCAGGCATAGTGGCAGCTCAGGGAGAGGAGCCACTACTCCCACACCATTTCTTCCCACCCCGTTGGCGCTGGCACAGACAAGGAGGGCAGCATGCACAGTTCCCCCACCATTTGCTTCCAGCAAGTCCTCTGCGCTGCCCACGCGACTGCAAGAAAAATCATACCACATGTACAAAACCAAAAGCTTTTCATACTGCAGTTTGTTCTTTCCTGTGCCCGAGGCCTTTGTTAGCAAACAAGATGCCAGTCTTTGAGGGGAGAGACAATGGTGTGGTTCAGCTCACACTGTGGAGGCGCGCTGGATATGGTGCAACAGCTGAGTTGTTACCCTCTTCCCCCCAGCTCCACCCCTTAATTTTATTATTCTGGTTCAGTGACATTCAGTCTCTAAATGCCCAATTTCCCATAAAGCACATCTGTTTTACAAAGAGACTAGTAAACTAAAACTGTATGTTAGGCAGAAATTCTGTGATCTGAAAACACAGATAACCTATATTTGCCTTCCAGCCTTCACTAGCTTCATATTCAGTGACAACCAGCAATAATATTCTTAGCCACTGGCCTTCTCCTCTAGCTGCAGCCTACACTGATCAAGAGATGCTCTTTGAATGAGTTGACAGCATGTGCAGCCAATTTTGTATTAAGAAAAAGAAAGCGGATAAAAGAAGAGCACTGGGTTGAGCCTGTGGTATCAGGAACTGATTGCAGCTGAGAATTTGTCATTGCTGAAGTTTGCATTGTATTTAGAGAAGGAAGTGGTTGTATATGTGGTCCAGCTCGTCTGAGGTTTGCAGCACCATTTAGACACCAAATCTGTCGTGGCTTTGGTAAAGCTCCTCCAGAGGATCCACTCACTGCTGGCCTTCTGTGCACATCCTGTGTCTGCAACGAATCCCCCTGAACAACTGTCTAAACAGGGCGCAAGCAAGGCAGATACCCAGGGGATAAATAAAATTTCATATATGATAAACAGTAAATACTGCTCTCCTTAGTCATATGAACTGGTTTGGCTGAGTTTTCCTCCCCCAAGCCTATTAAGTTTAATGCTTCTGTGCGAACACTCAGAGTTTCCATTAAATATGTTTGTATGTCTGATCCCAGGATAACACTGTGATATTCCAAAAATAGTTTAATAAATTGAAATTCCAAGATGTATCACCGTAAGCCTGTCACTTGAGTATCAAATCTGCCATGTTATGTAAAAAATATTGGTTATATAATGGGATTTTTATCAGTCTAGTGACATAAATGCAAATATTAGAGCATTATTAGGAAACCGACCTCTCTCTGACTTTGGATGTGTTATGCTGGAAGTTAGAGAAAAAGTAGCTTATGTACATGTGGGAGATTTAGATGCTGTAGTTGCAGAGGTGTCTGACAACCCAGAGCTAGTTTGGGAGTTTTCTTTCTGATAAATACAAATACATTTTAAATGGCGTTGAGGAAAGAAACTGGAATGTGATAAGAACTTTGAGCAACTCCAGGGTTTCATTTGTGATGGCCCAAACTGATGCTATTGCTGCTGGCAAAAACCAGTACTTTTTACCTCTTGAAACACATGGGGAAAGAGCTGGGCACCTATAGTCTGTCTTATCTGCTGGAAAGAAAGAAACTGGGACTCACTACAAAAGGACATATGGAAGAGCAGCAGGGATTTCCTGCAGGCACAGCAATGTTCATGCATGCACCACAGCCAGTTGTCACCAGTGGTCAGATAACAGTGCCAAGCCCCGGGGAAAGGCTGAATGGGCAGCAGCTGCTCAGGGAGCAGAGGGTTTGTGTGGAAGTCCTCCCTTCTGGGGAGCAGAAGCTTTGAAGTACGAGAGCATGTAAAAAGTGATGTTGTGAGTTACCTGAAAAAGAAAGGAGTTAAGTGTGATATACATAGATGTTAGTGCATCGTTTTATGACTAAGAAGCTGATTTTGCAGGTTGCACAACTTCTTGAAAACTCTAATTAGGATACTCTCTGAAATTGCATAGCCTGATGTTATTGACGGACAACCATCTGTCCCCATGGGCTTTCAAATCAGCAGAGCATCACTTTTTCTAAGCATAGGCAGTCTGTGTGGTGGAGGGGTTAGTAAATGAATTAGGTGAACCTCCTGACTTTTCAGCCTGAGGTAAAAGCAGACTGAAAAAAAATAGATGCAAGGTCAACATCACAAGTTAATATAAGTGAATTAAATACTTCAATTTCACATATTTGGTTAGTTCACATATATTTCACATATTGGGTTAGTTGAAGAGGGGCAGACTGTAAAAGGCTGATGTGGTCTTTAGTGTCGCCAGTTCAAATAGGCAGTTTTCCCAGTAGCACTGGCAACTCCTCACTCTGCTCTATCACAGCACTTTGAGCATTAGGCACACCTTTAGACTTAAATCTCTCAGTGCTCTGCTGTGCAGGTAACTCCTGTCCTCCTCTTATGGATGGGGGATTGGAATACTTAGTAAAGGAGTAGAAGAGGGGAGCTGGAGGGAAGGAAACTGGTGGGGAGGGGGCACTGAATGTGTTTCTCAGCAAATGCTCAGTATCAGACATCTGTGTCCTAGGACACAGAACTACATGCCTGTAAAACAGTGGATCACGTGTCTAGAGTAACACTGAAAGCTGTTACCGGTCAGGGTCTCAATACCTCCTGTTCCTGGGCTTTAACCAGAAAACAGTTCCCCTCAAAATCTATAGATGCAGGTAACCAGAGCAAAGGGCAACCCCTCTTGCCATCTTGTAGACCCTTTTTTGCAACCAGGGCTGTGTATATGGGCCTCCTGCACCCATGTGAAGCTCCCCAGCTGCCTCCACTCGAGCCCTGCATAGGGTTCCAGGGCTTCCAACCCCCCTAGTCCCAGCTGGGCTTTCAGCTTTCCCTGGCAGTGAGCTACCTCAGTGCTCCCAAGTGCACACTGACAAAATGCTTAGTACAAACCATGGCAAAAAAGTGCTATTAATGCTTGGAGTGCTGCTGGATTTTTTTCCCTTGTACAGGATTTGAAAAGAAAATAGGGAAAAAGAAAAAAAAAAAAAAAAGAGAGAGAGAAAGATTTTTTGCCCTGTAAGATTAAACAATCATCATGGTTTTAAGGACTTAATCTGCTGGCATGCAGACTGCTGGCTGGTAAGTCTCCGAGTCTGAGTGTAATTGGATGCAGCATCGGATTCGGTTGTGTGGGCTTTCCAGGGGCTTTTTGTTTGTTTGTTCATTTTTAGCACACTGCAGAGTTGAAGAGCTCTGTCCCTGGAAATGCCTCTGAGGGTGAAGCTGTAAAGCTGTGTGCCCCCCAGTTGGCATTTCAGCAGCACCTATCTGGAGACCCCTGCTCAGGGAGCACGGTGGGGGAGGCTGCTCAGTGTGTGAATTCGTGTATTGTTCAAGGCACACATCTGCCTCAAGAAACTGCACGGCACAGGCCGTTACTTATTCAGATGCAGAAGCTCCTTCCTTCCCACAAGACGGCCCATTCAAGTCACATGCCAGAGGTCTCGGCAGAATGGGCTGCAGCTGCTTCAAATCTGCTGTCTAACATCAGAAGCAGTTGGACAAACTGTACCGTGCTGACTACAGTCAGGCTCCCCGGCGCCGAGGAAGACAGGGAAAAGATTTGGGATCCCAGCGCTATGTTCTCAGAGGACCTGTGGCTGGAAAATGAGAAAAACTGTGCTGTTGTTCACAAGTCGAAGCGAGGAAGGAAGCGCCAAGAGCTCCTGGCCGTGGCCCTGGGGGTGAAGGTGGGAGTCAAGGGGGCACTTTTGTGGCAACCTCTGAAACTCTTTGCCTATTCACAGATCACCTCCTTGGTCAGAAGAGCAGCCTTAACTCAGAACGACAACCACTTCAACTATGAAAAAGCACACAATTTTAAGGTAAGCACATCTTGTTATTGTTTTCAGCTAAAAAAAGTTACGTTGAGATTTTTTTATTGTGATGAGGTTTGCATGCACGTATTTATACTAGCTCTAAGAGCATTGAAAAATTAATTTTTCTTCCTATGTTTAGTTCCATTAACTGATTTCTTAGTATGCTGTTACATAGGCACTCAATCCAAACAATGATTTTCCTCTTCACTGTACTACTTGAATGATAATTTAACTCTTCTTCACAGATTTGGTTTTCGTTTTTATTCAGAAACAAAGTACTTCATATTTATTGTCTTTATCTTAAGTGTATCTACTTTTAATGAAGAAAAAGCCCCCTTTTCAAAACCTAGATATTATCAGAAGCCAGTAGGATTTTACCAGCAAACATTTTGGATCATTTCTGATTTCAGAAGAAGTTGAGAGAGCTCGGATGCTTCTAACAATAAAGCAAAGCACAGTGGTGGGTATTGTCTCCCAGCTTTTGTTCCCCCACCATATGCTAAGGAAATGTTCTCAGAGTCCCACTGAGCTATAGGATCTGAGCTTGTGTTTGCTTGTCTAACTAAAACAAATCGCTGGGCAAACACAGGGACATTTAAATGGATCATGCCGCCGCTGTCTGTAAGTACAAAATCAGATTCTTGGGGATTCTTTTCCTGAGTGCTGTCTCTGGCAGACTGCAGCAGGGAAGTGACTCAGCTTTAGAAGTGGACCTTCCAGGCAGCTTGTATTAAAATGTTTTGCCAAAAGGACTGTGCTGGTTTCAGAGCATGCCAGCCACTTACCGTAGCTAATGCTGTCAGATTGTGTTTTGATGCTTATCGGGATGAGCATCGAGAATAAGAGGCAGTAACAAGACAAGAAAGGAATGTATCTCAGCTTTGAAACATCAGTTTAGTTACTGCTCCTTGAGGATGCTGATCTGAGTCACTGTCAGAATAGTTCAACTCATTAGCAGAACAAGAATTTTCTGATATTCATCTAGGGCCTGTCAAAAAAGAGAAGCACTGATCAAAATCATTTCACTTAGCAAAAATGTTTCACTTCTTATTTTTCTACATACTCTGCTGTGCAGACATTGCTAACCTCTGCAGTGATTCTACTGTTGTTGGCAAATCAATAATTTAATATTAGTGAACAAAGCAAATAATGGCATCCCTTTTCTCATTCCCCTTCCTTGACCTAGTCTACAGAAAAGTCGATATTTATCTCTCTGATCAGCACTGAAAGAAATAGGGGAAACACTCTGTGTTTTCTTGCTTGATTAAGTCAACTTCCATTTTTTCTGGGTTTTGCCCTCATTGTCATTTTAATATCAAAACTATTTTAGTTTAAACAGAAAATATTTTCTCATGACTGAGACTTCTTTCCACTTTGACCCATGCATTCTTTCCTCTTCAAAATTTCCCTTGTTTTGGCTTTGATTTATAATTGGACCTGTGCCCAGTTAACTTTGTGTTTGCACAATCTAGCTGTTGTACAGTTTCAGTTCCTTTCTGTTTCGAAAGAGTCATAGTTTAACTGGAAAGCCACATGATTAAAATAGATATTTATTCAAAGACTTGACAGCAGAAAAGAATTGTTCTATCCTAGTAAAGGCAATAATAGACCCTAGGGAACAAACATTTTAAAAATATTTGTCCAGAAAGGTCAATCAAAAGTGTTACATTTGCTTAAGGGACAAATATGTTCACTATGCAAATACAGTTGCTTTTCCAAAGGAGTATACTAGAACATGTCCAGTTGTTGAACAAAAAATGTGGATAGTATGCTCAGAACAGAACATTTAAATTTAAAACATGGCTCAAGGCTAATAGCTCTAATATATTCCATATTCATTACATAAAAGGGTTAAGAAAACACTTTAAAAAGAAAGAATGGCTTTATGGATCTTGGGGCAAGATGCTTGACGGCTTTTGACAGCACTCAGGCTATGATGATATGGGGTTTATCTGAAGGACAGTGCTATTTTGAAAACATTCAAAAAGTTGTCTTCCCTATTTTTAGGTGAATACTGATGTGCATTGTATCATTCATCTCGGTTTCTAGGGATAAAGGTTATGTGTCACAGTGTCCCTCATAATCTTGTCACAGGCAATTCTTCATGAACAAACAGGCACTCTTTAGCTTTTGTCCTTTACCCATGAAGAAGGTAAAAAATGAAGGGCACATTTCTAGTGAAGCTGATGGGATTTTTATACGTCTTATACCAAAGATCTTACTTACTGCAAGAGAGAAGGAACATAAGGAAGAAATAGGTGCAAGGCACAAATTCAGAGCAAGGATGGCTCTCCCTCCATCTTTTCCAAGTCAATATAAAAATCCAAAAAGCAGCATTGAAGTTTGGAGCATGGGGCCACCAGGTTTATGCTCTTCTGAGCATCCATGCTTTCTCATTCAACCTCTCTTCCAAATTTCAAGACACTCAAGGCAAGTGGACAGAAAAAGATTTAGTATCCAGGCTGATTTGTTAAGCTGTGTTCATCTTGAGCACACCACGCAGTCACATGGATTTAGGTTTGGAGCTGGCGTCTGTCTGGCGGAACAACTTTGCATAAGCCAGTGTAGACATACCATAACTCAGGAAAGAGAATAAATCTCTGAAGCCCTGTTAGAAAAACACAGAGGTATTTCTCTAGCTATGTGGGTGTCAGCCTAACTGGATCCCAAAGCCCTCTTGCATCTCATTCCAGTTCAGATCCAGCAGCCTCTTTCATATGTGCTTTACCTGCCAGCTTCGGTGGGGTCCCAGCTGGTGGTGAGGTCAACCTTGTGCCTGAGGGCAGCAGCATGGATTTGAGGATGCTCCACACTTTCTGTTCTGGGCCAGGAATTCATGAGAGGGCTTCTGTGCTGCTCTGAGTGGGCAAATAGGGCTGAATAATGGGCATTTACCACAATACTGTGCGTGTTTGCCACCACAACAATGGGCAAATCCCTTCTGCAGGTGGGCTAGTGGAGTAAAGGCAGCTGATTACAGAAAAGTCAGATCTGCTGGGAGAGAGGGGGCTCTGGGATAAATTTACCCCTGTGTTGAACACTGCAGATAATACTGCTTCTGGGAGACAAAGGGTTTGGGGGAGACATTTTTTACAGACATCACGAAGATTATGTGCATTCATTTAAACAAAAATAACAGCAGAATCAGCTTTTCTTCCCTGCAAATGGCTCATGATCAGCTGGAGTCCACAAAAGATTCTAAATGTGTGCGTATTCAGGCAAAAAGTCTGAAAAAAACTTATTTTCTTGGAAAGCAAATAGAAAAGTCTTCAGGCCCAGTCACATAAACCCAAAATTGTCTCAGAAACAACACTGTATAATGTCAATTTAAAAAAAAAGGCATTTCAATCCAAGACAATTGTTTTTGTTCATTTCTGCAGTATTGCTCAGGGCATTATTTTGTTTTGCCACTGTACTGGCATTCCTTAACTTTGGTGTCAGTTCTCCCCTGTGTGAAGATGACTCAGACACAAACTAGAAGTGAATTAAGGTAGCACCTGCAGGGGGAATGCTGCCATTTGAAAGCAAGGGCACTGGGGGGGCAAAGGGCAAAGAGAACAGGAAGGCAACAAGAAGAGACATGCAGGGTAGTGTGGTGTGAGATTGTCCAGCAGAGAAGAGACAGTGAGTGTAAGAAGCAGCTTTTCATTGGAAGAAGATGAAAGACTGAACAAGAAAAGTACAGTGTATAGTCTGAAACGTCAGGGAGTTGGCTTATTTTAAGAAATAGTTTCCTGTAAATTATTTTTAAAAGTTTGAATTATGTGTCAGCTGTAGCTCAGGCAGCTCAAGTCTATGCTGTGTGTACACAGAGAGGTCTACTGAGACTTCAGGATGGGGTAGGAGCCAACAATAAATAGTTCCAGATCATAGTTCCAAAAAATCTATGCCCAGTCTGTTTGTAATGATGTGGTTACAAAGGATGGGGCAAAAACTAAAACTCCATCTCACAAATCTGAGACTTGCTGTTACCTCTTCCTGTTTGAAACAGAGATGAGGCCAGACTTGCAGGCAAAATTCCCATTTACCATTCAAAAATGTTGTACTCCTAAGAACAGGCTTCCTCCATTATTTCTTTAAAATTAATGACAAGCCATAAGAGACTTGGTTCAAAACTGCATCTTAACGGAACTTTTGCACCTTCATCTAGAAACTTTTGAAGTTCTCCCTTTTTTCACTTAATTTCCCCTTTTCAACTTGGCCAGAAGCCACCAAGACTAGCTTTTCACAGAGTATTTCAGCTGGAGGCTTGCCATTTGAGCTAAAATGCGGATCCGTGAAAAATTGAAGTGAATGAATAAAGAGAACTCAACCTTTGAGGGCCACCAAGCTGAATGGAAAAAGGGAAGGATGCGCTGTCAGCACTTCTCAATTGGAGCCCTCAGTCAGCATTGATGACTTTCCAATTAATGGCAGGAAAGATCAAGGAATAATCAGCTACCATTTTCAAAATAAGCCTCAGCTAGATCAGTTGAAATAAGCTTTATGTAAAGTGAGCAAGTAAGCCCCAAATATCCTAGCAACTGCAATGGACTTTATTTGTGAAATGGTGCATTTTTGAAAGTACTGACTGAGCTATTACAACCCCTTCTCACAAGGTTAGCTTTTGTAAACTGCTGCAAAGCAGAAGACACAGCTAGTTATCTTTCCACAGCAGATGATTTTCACCCACAATTAAGTGCAGGTGCAGACCTACTAATTATGTGGCTTTCAGTCTATAAATGATAAAGATTCTGGCATAATTAGTTTTATCTGTAGTTTTGTATCCACTGAAGGTCACATAGAGCTTATGACTGAAACTCAGGTCATCAGCTGTTGCATACAGCCATCTACCCCCGCAAAACCTGTGTCTGAAATTCATGCTACCCACTCTGCAAAATAAAATGAAATGGAATGAGAAAGAAGTATGGGGCTATATCTATTAATATATCTATCTCAAACTTTATTGCAAAGTCTTGTTTCACAGAGACATGTGTTTTTCTGAGAGGTAAAATACCATCTCAAAAAAAGTCAAACATTCCAGTTTTGATCTTCCACTGTCAAAAGGGAGGAAGAACTACTATTGCTTTAAGTTTATTAACACAATTATTTGAGTGTGAGTAGTTGGTCTGGAGTAATTTGCAGTCAGGCTCACTTTTTTATCTCAAAATCAGGAAGAGAAGTCTGTATTAAAATCACAATGCTTCATCTTTCTGGACTCAAGAGTACAGGCTTGTGTCGGTGTGATCCTGCAGACAAATGGGGCAAAAACATTAGCATGCAAAATGCTTGGCCTAAAACTTTACAGTTTATATGAAAAAGGCCAATGACTGTTTTTTCACTCTATGAAAAGCAAAGAGCAGCTTTTCCCATCCCAGGGGTGGAAGTGGCCTTTCAGCCATCCACCCGACGGGTAAACAAGAGCAGAGAGAAGGAAAGGATGCATTTGCAGCCAGAGTGTGCAGATTTATGTTTTGTTAAGCTCAATTAAGTCTCTAGCCAGAACTAGCTCATACCATGCCCATTCACAGGGGCATAGACCTCACTATTTACTCTTCATTTCAATGGAAATTAAATGCTTACTTTAGCAGAATACACATCTTAAATAAAAAGATCTTCTGCTGTAGCCTTTGGAAAAGCAGTGGCAGAAGCAGCAGTGGTGTGCAAAACGTGGCTGGGGAGATGTGGGCTGTGCCAGCACACAAATCATTTTATTCTTCTTTATTTACTTGTGTGTAGACTGTTGCAAAATGAAGTTTGATCTGCTGAAAAAGAGTCTATTGACATCTTTTCCCCTGTGTGAGTTCAAATTACTTACTAGACTGGGGAAGGGTGCTTTTATCTATAGTTTTTTGGATTATTAGTTTTACTTTTTATCTCCTGGTCTCCCTGCCTCTGCTATAGCTAGAATATCAGCAGGCAAAAATTATTTGTTTTCAGTGTCATCCACAGCCTGGTTCTCTGCTGTGTTAAGCCTATTGAAAGATAAATTTCAAGATCAAAGCAAATTTCTGTTCCCGTGGTTTATTTCATCTAGACATTGGAAGGATGTGGGCACTATGTGCTAAAGATTTACTCCTACTGAGTCTTCTGTTGTTTATCCATTTCAGTTGCTCCATCTGTCAAACCATCTGCCTCCCAGTGACCCCATTTCTCTCCCCCACCCCCATTTGTGTTACAGGTCCATACGTTTCGAGGTCCGCACTGGTGTGAGTACTGCGCCAACTTCATGTGGGGTCTCATCGCTCAGGGAGTGAGGTGTTCAGGTAGCACTTCAACATTTTATGTCATTCTCTTGAAATGCTCAGACATCTGTCCCACCCCAGCCTGCACTCCCCGTAGGAGTGGAGGGCTGGGATTTCTCTAGACGAACAAAGCAGGAAATCCTCCCATAGAAGTTAGAGCATTTTCATTTGCCTCGTTAGCTGGTTTGGAAATGAAGCCATCAGCCCTTGGTTGCTGAGTTACATCCTCTACTGGTACCTTGATCCTGCCTGTGCCTGTGCCTGCTGTATAGATTCAAGCTTGTTCTTTATGATTAAGTTATCCCTGATATTTTTATGTCTTAAGATGCAACCACTGGAAATGGCAAAGGCAGCCAGCAACAAGGCTTCCTAACTCCTCTTTTTGCTACCAATTGCTGGCAAGTGCCCTTGTCTGCAAAAAAACCTGCCACCTGTTTCCCATAAAAATACCATGCATTGCTGCAAGCCTGAAGTATTCCACTTCAAGATAAAAACAAAAAATATGACTTTCATTTTCCAAGAGGGATTAGTTTTCTGGTGCCTGTATTGGCATTTTAATAGTGCTTAAATTATTTTAAATTCTTTTGTTCTTTCATGGAAAAAATTATCTTGCAAAAATGCAATAATCATCACATCATGTGCTTTTGGACTCAGCAAGTGAATTAGTATTTGGTGCATTTCAAATGGATTTTTGAAACTTCTTCCTCCAGATCTGAAATCACTTCAAAAAATTGTTTGTCTTACCTCTCCCTGCCCTGACCTCCAGGCAATCCTGATCTCAGACTGTCACCAAACACATCCAACCCTGACATCTGCCTTTCATAGACAGAGGAGGTGGTTGTTACCTAAAATTAATTTAGACCACAGTTTGAAGGATCAAAATAGCTTTCAAAAATGCACAGTTTTAATAAGTGCAGTCTCAGCTACTGCTACATCTTGTCTGTCTGTAGGTGAATAGTGGTAACACAAAGAATATGAGCAGGACATTAAAAAAGAGGAATACTAGTTTGCTTTTCAAGGTATTTGATCTTAAACACAAGTGTGCAAAACCTGACCTCACTAATGCACAGCACAGTATTTGTTCACATACATAAAATATTAAACTTAGGAAAAGGCATATTTATTTAATATGAAACATAATACTCTCCCCCGTAAAATTACCAGCATTTAATTCTAAGTAGACAGATGCATTTAAATTTAACTTCACATGCCTGGAGAGCAGCACTGAACATGATGCAGGCAGGATCCTAATTGCAGCTTCTCACATTTGTTTAGATTTCACAAATAATGTATTATGCAGTAATAACTATATGGTGAAACACACAAAAACCTACCCAATTCCATTAAATGTTTAGGTGTGCTTATGATTTTGCTTGATTAATATTTTATGGAGTATAATATTGAAACGTGCTGCAAGTAATAGTCCTGTTTTTATTTTTAATAGCTTAATGTTAAATTATCTCAAAGGGTCATCAGTGATGAGCATGACTGGGAAGGCATTAAAACAGGAATCAGAGTTATGTAAGGTAATACAACTCACGGTGGTGGTGTTTGCTTTACTGAAGCTTATAAATTCATTTGGCTGAATACTTGAATCTATTAGAAAAATTCAATTTGTGGAGGTGAAGCAGTGATTGTTTAACAGAAACACATCTGTGCAACTGAGGGCAGTATTTGGCTCTGGAGTAAGACAGCCAGAACTATTTGTAAAATGAATCACTTTTGTACACCATGCCTTTCACAGCATTTTATATGCCTAAGCTGACCTACAGGCTAAGCCACAGGGGACACTTAGTCACCAGTGAAGTGATGGGCCAGGGATGGGGAGTCTGCTGATGTGGCAGAGCAAGCCAAAATGTGACACTGCAGCAACATGGAAAGGGGGAGCGAGGCGTGCTGGCTCACAGCACTGTCCCAGTTGGAGTGCTCAGGTGAATCTTAGGTTCTCTGACCATGATCAGTGCTAAGCCACGTGACAACCAGCAGAAGACAGTCACTACTGTGCCAATTTATTTATGGCTAATCTAAAATACCCAGAAGTTAAGTTTCACATGTTTAAATGCACCACCTTGAGCTATATGTCCAGTAATGAACTGATCCAGACTCACCAGCAGTCTTCTTCACCTCCGAAGAGTGTAAGGGACATCCAGAGTTTTTAAAGCTTTTTGACAACCCTGCTAGAGTTTACTTTTACCACTGTTGGATTTTTACACATTTTCATGCTCATCCCTCTCACCTCACACAATTCTATCTTTCCTGACTGATGGGGAAATTATGCCCCTTTCTTGATGTGGATCAGGGAAATAAATTGTTAAGCAAGACCTATCAGCCTTAGTATTAATTAATTAATGAGTTAACCTGGCTCACTCTGCTTGCAGACTGCGGGTTGAACGTACACAAGCAGTGCTCCAAGTACGTGCCCAACGACTGCCAGCCAGACCTGAAGAGGATAAAGCGAGTCTACTGCTGCGATCTCACCACGCTGGTGAAGGCCCACAACACCCAGAGGCCCATGGTGGTGGATTCCTGCATTCGGGAGATCGAAGCAAGAGGTTTGTGTGCTGGGGAGAGCAGCAGACACAGCGAAATAGGGAGGCCTTGAATTACGTGCTGAGCTGGAACATGATGCTGTGCTCATGCACACTGAGAACAGGATGAGAAAAGGGGTTTTTTAGTGTAGGTAATGCATTGCTTTGCATTAGCTAGTGAAATTAAATCATGACATTCCTTAATGCAATTTCCTGAAATGCTTTCTGAAAACATGTCAAAACATGTATTACGTTACACTTCTGAAAGGGGTGAACTTTAAAGTGAACTTTTAAGTTCATGTTTACGTGTCTTTTTTCATTACTTTATTTTAACATACCTAGGGACACATCCAATTCCAGAGTAATCTGTTTAAATCAAATCCATTTTTAATAACCTTTACGGACATTGTGGGCACGAGAACAGAAGTGACTGGAAGTGACTCAGACAAGTGAGGTCAGAGGCTATGTGTTTTGTGCTAGGACACAAACTGTGTGGGGTTTCTCATGATGCTCTGTTACTGACTGATGAGTCCTGTGGCACAGGCAGCGTGTCACAGCCAAAACTCAAGCTTGTGATGGGTTTTTGGTAAACAGATGTGTGCCAGATTGAAGGAAAAACCTTCAATAATTATGTATCCCCTCTGTAATATTCATGTATTTTTCCTTTGGGTGGCAAATGTGCATGTTGTGCTCCCCAATAAGCCAAATTTTCCTGTTAGTCACAGCTTCAGTACAGGAATCTAATAATGTTGAATTGATGGCATCCCAGTAATCTGCATAGCAACACACTGATACTAGCCATAGGGATTTCAAACCCACGCATCATCTACTGAATTGACTCAAAGACTTACTAGTAAATCCCCTGCACTGCTCTGTAAAGCTCTAGCAGGATTATATCATCATTGCAGGGACAAATGGAAAGAATAGTATGGACTAAGACAGAAGAGCTTTACTCTGATGATACAGCAGGAAGCTACATTGCATTTGAGATCTAATCACTTACTTGTACATTTATTGATTGAGATAAAATCTGCTGCCTGCTCCCTATTTTTCAACATCTTTATATTTCTTTCCTTAGTTGCCATAGAACTATGAAAGATTCTGATTTTGTTCTTTAGAAGACAAAGAATATAGGAACTTATAAGTAGGTTAGCACAGTGCATATTACAATAAGGGATTTGGGGATTGAAATGAATAATGTGTGTGTAACTTGTCTTGCTCTGCTAAGCTGCCCTGCATTTCATGTTGGTGTGGAGCAATGGGGGAAGAGTTGTGCAAGTGAGTAGATCTCTTGTGGGGAAAGAACTGTAGAAGGGATGAACTGATGTGAGGAAGAACTGTATCCATCACATCCATCAGCTGTGTATAAGTAAAAGCTGACAGCAAAACAGGAACAAATTGTGCTCATAGAAAAAGCAGTCTTTTACTTGCATTGCTATTTATCATTAGGCAACTGGTAAAAGAAAGGGAGACCTCTAAAGCTTTATTAATTATAGCCAAATCCAGGAAAATCTCCTACATAAAATGAATAAATCGTAATAACATCATAGGCCTCACCATTAGCAAATTGCAGTATTTCTCTCTAACATAATCAAATTGACCATGTACCTAACAAAATCAGGAAGTATAAATTCTAAAATGCTTTAATCCTTTAAAAAAAAAATTTAACATCATCTTGATCTTTCCTCAACTGCTCCAGAGTTTCACATTACAAATAACATTTTGCTTCACTTAGTAGGTCTGTTGTTCTTGCTTTATTGTTCTCAAGCCTAAATATCTGTTGGTTACTGAAACTAAGTTAACAAGAACTTTTTATTTCAGGTTTAAAGTCCGAGGGCCTCTATAGAGTTTCAGGCTTCACTGAGCACATTGAAGATGTGAAAATGGCCTTTGATCGAGGTACACCACCTTTTTAATCTTGTACAGTTTTAATCTAAGCTTTCAGTTCTAGGACACTTCAGATCTTTCAGGGTTTATATGTGTATCATGGTAATGAAACTGACATATAAGCAGAAGGAGAGAAAGTAACCTGTCTTTTCTGTATTTAAAGTGGTCTGTAGTCCTTTTCATAAGAAGAAATTATGTTTCATAGTTGGAAGGAATAATTAAACGTGAAGTATTGGTGTGTAGAAACTTAAGCAGGGAACTGGATGATTGCTCAACCTAGCAGCACAGCCTAGGGTCCTAGTTCAAGTGTGAGCATAGATGGCACCAGGGGAAAGTTGTTAGTCCTGTCTTTAGCACTCAGTGCTTTACAGTACAATAATCTATTTATGAGTTTAAGGACTAGGAACTTCAACTGGGAAGCTCTTCTGCATATAGCCTTGTAGAAAGCTCTGCACCTCTGTACACGTGATTGCATCTGCACAACAGATGAGAGGGGCTTTGAGGAGATCAGTTGTACAGCATATTGAAAAACTAACAATTAAAACACTGTCTGATTACCATTCTCATAGCTCGTCTGAACTGATTGAGCTGGTTATGTTGGTTCTGCTTGTGCACACAGCCTTTGCACACAGAACTAACTTTAAGTGTGTATGTAAGTGAGCACAGGGTAGGGCCTCCATCAATAGAGAATACCTTTGCAAGTACATTTGAGAAGTTGCATGAATATTCTTCTCATTTCCCATAAACAGTGGTTTCCTTCCTACTTAATTTTTTCAGTTATTGCCTCTGCCACAGTAGGGAATAGGGTTCAGACACAGCCCTGTGATCACAAGTCCATGGGTGCGAGGCAGGTCCAGGACAAGCCAGAGAGTCAACTTATGGGTCAGGGTACTGACCAGAAGGGTGGATGGCCCCACACCAGCATGGTGCAGCTGGAGACAGCTATGATGTCACTTAGGCAGGGATTGAGGGCCCTGGGGGCCCAAGGGCAGGAGATGCAGGGGCTCCAGAGGAGGCTACGCAGGCCAGCAAGGTCTCTGGGTGGCACATCTTTCACTTGCTGTGCCTGAACATTTCTGGTTTGAAGGCAGTTTGTCATGCAGACACCTCCATAAAGAAAGCCCAGCGAGGAATTTCCAAATTGGCTGTTTTCATCCTGAAATATCCTTTAAAAATAATACATATTTTAAAATACGTTGGATGCTGTAGTTGTGAATATATGCATGCACACACATAGGTCAGCCATTCTTTGGGCCAGAGAGATGCAGAGTGATATGACTGCTGTCATGGCAAGATAGTCTCCCAGATGTGCCATATGAGCAATGATCCTGGGAGGCTCACAGTCCTCACAGGTCCTATTCTGCTCCCTGCAGGTAGATCTAGCCCAGCAAACTTTTTTTCTGTGTGCTAATTCTCCTCTAAGTGTACCAACCTGGATGAAACCCAGAAGGAGAGGCACAGGTTGTAGAGGGAAGAGATGGAAGAAAGCAGATTTAAATTTATGTCTGAGCATGACTTCAACACTGCTGCAGCTGTAGTTCCTTTGCAAATGCTTTGAACCACTGGACCCACTTCAGTTTATTGCCTATTTATTAAGTATACTCCCAGCATAATTGATGGCAATACACACTTGGATTAGACCCACAGCAAGGAAGAAAGTGTGATTTACAAAGGCAGCAGCACCTAGAAACAGGAAGAGGAGGGTGACTAGCAGTATTGGATTTCCAAAGGAAAAAAAACATGGACAAACATGAAAGCAGAGAAAGCAAGAAAAGAGTTTGTATACAAAGGCTGTGGGGAAGACCATTGGGCAGAAATTGACCAAAATCTGTGTCTTCATTTTTTTTAACAGTTTCGTGAGGGTAAATGGCTAAGAAAGTGTTGCCATGAATAAAAAGGCATGAATAAAAGCAGGAGAATAAAGAACATAATCCTGTTATGGGCTAGAGGACTAGAATATTGCAGAGACCAGAAGCTGACAACTTTCAACACTTCCCTGTTTTGAAAATGTTTTCTCTGTGAACTGGGGTGGAAAAGCAGGAAGAGTTGAGAGTTTTTACAGGAAAGAATTTAAAGAAAAACAAAATGGGGGGTTTTTTTGTTCTGACTTGTGGGCTGTGCAGCTTGAAGGTGCTTGTCAGCTGGCAAAAGTTTGAATTGGCAAGACACTTCCAACCTGAGAGCTCAGGGCTTGCTTCCCCGTCATATTCTTAGAGATACAGGGATGCCACCCTCTCTTTTGCATCCCAGCCCCACAAGTAGGAGCACACTGCTTTTCTGTTGTCTGGTTAACTCTTCTAGTGCTAGAAGCCAGAGCAGCATGGAGTGAGCTATCCCATGAATGAGGATTATCCCAGTTCTCTGTCCCAGGTGAAAGAGCTGGGAAAGGATCTGAGTGCCAGGTGGCAGATCTTGTCTCCAACAGCACCTGGAAGTTTTCTGTTCAAATTTAATTTTCTGCCCAGAAAGTGAAGTTTGTGAGGGTTTTACAGAATTCGTATTTCCACATTCACTACAGGAAATTAGCTTCTTTTTTTTTTTTTAAGAAAAAAAGTAAATTACAAGAAAACTAAAATTACAGGAAATTAACTTTTTTGGTGGGGGGGAGGATAGTCAAAGGAAATGCTGAGAACAGGGGTATGAACCAGAGAAGAAGACTCTTCAATCTAATTGATAGTCTTGGCACACTACTGGATGATGTACACTGGCCAGGAATAAATTTCATTTAACAATTTAAGGACCATTTTTTAACCATCTGAAAACAAGGCTTTGAAACAACCTTCTAATAAGAGCAGGGATAAAAAACATTAGCTAGTTTTATAAATGGAAGTTGCAGGGTTTACGAGAAGATGCCTGTGGTGGCAAAACATTGCACTTCAACATTCCAGAGGTCCCTCCCTGCCCATCATTTCTGAGTCAGTCCCCAGACACCTGAATAAAATTCCAGGACACTTTTGCATCTCCAGAAATATGTTATATGCATTTAATAAAATGGTTTGAAAACAGACAGGCAAAGAGTCCTCCCATTTTAATGCACAGGATGCATCCTTCAAATAATGCCATCAAGTGTTCCGGTTCCCAGCTCCTCACCAAGCCACAGGGGCCAGAAGACAGCAGGATACAGTAGGATGAGGCATGGGAGCTGACTTGGCCATGGGGGACCTCTCCTGCTGATCTCGTGTGCAGCTGAAGGGGTGCAATGAAGAGCAGGCAGCTCTCCCTCTGACTAATTCTGCCTTGACAAAGAGGCAGTCACTTGGTGCTTCCAAAGAATCACAGCAAGAGCAGAAAAAAGTCACCATCTCCGGAAGAAAATAGCATCCCACATAATAGTTCTTGGGCCAAAAGTAGCTGTGATAGTTGCTTTTAAAAAAGGGTGAAGTTGGTCCTCATCTGATTTAAACTGCCTTCCAAAGCCCAAGCAGTGTAAATACCCCTACTGTAAATTAGCATTAGGTCTCTGAGACATTGACAATGTTCCATTTTAGTGATTTTTGTAATGAGAAGGAGGGGAATAATGTGGATTTATTTAATCTGGTGAATGTTGGTGCTGTAGAATGACAGTTGCTCTCTGTCAGCATTGTTGAGCTGTGGCGTTGTGGCATCCAGAGAACACCCATTGTGCATTTTATCCACAGAGCTGCCATTGTCACCACCTCATTCTGTCCCCCCACTTGTTTGTACAACTGGCTTATACAATACATTTGCTAAAAATATTATGCTGTTAAATATTACATGAGTACTTAGAGGCATCCTAATTCATATTCTTTTGCCAGTGTAGCTGAAAACCTGTCAAATGCCAAATCCAAGAAAAAGCAAAAAGAAGCATGCTAGCATGGTAGAAGGTGTGCAAATCAAAAAACATTTAGGAGAGAGGAACTTAAATGAAATCTAATTCAGCATTCAGAGGGCATGGGTGAGGCTTTAAGAATGTAATACTTATTCTATTTCATTCTGTAATGAACTATTTATAATTTCTATGGCATCCAAAGTCAGCTGAAGCCTTTAAGGAAAAAACAAAAACTTTATTTTTTTTTGAGATACTCAAATTTCAACATAATGCAACAAAATACATTGAGAGTCAAACTAACAAAGAAAAAGAAATTATGGAGTTTGGGTAGAATTAGGTTTGTAAAGCTGAAATTGATTATGTGTTTGTAATCCAAAATATACTAAAAAACCCAAAACTATATTAACATATGGATGCTGCAATGATAGTGAAAATACCAACTCCAATCTGAAAAAGTTCCTGTATTGAAGAGTGAAAAAAAGTTATGGTGGTAATGCAGAAGGTACCATGTAAACCACATGTAATTCATATATACATACACACACCTATCCTTACAATATCTGATGCAAAAATGTCCAGGGTGTATTACAGCAGATGTATTGCTGGGCTCACTTTTAAATAAATTTCAGTGCATTTCCAATGAATGTGTATTTGTCTCTGAAGAGAAGAG
Source organism: Illadopsis cleaveri (assembly GCA_013399915.1). Classification (NCBI taxonomy): domain Eukaryota; kingdom Metazoa; phylum Chordata; class Aves; order Passeriformes; family Timaliidae; genus Illadopsis; species Illadopsis cleaveri. The sequence goes on from VXBB01021497.1 coordinate 1,145,321, forward strand.
TAAAATCTTTGACTCAGGAATTCATAATTTTTCCTACAGTAAGCACATATGTAAATAAGAGGTATGTTTGAAGTACATTGTAGTTTGAAGTACCTCATGCTGAAGTGCCCCTTTAAGGAAGCTTGCTGGGTTGCTTTGTAAAACTAGTAAATAAATAACACTTCCATTTAGTGTACTGGTGACCTGGATAATAGATGTAAGCTTGTGCTTTGCTATATCTGTTCTGATGCAGCTGCTGGCTCCTTGGAGGTATCTGTTTTCAGTGGAGCACTTTGAGTGTCCATCAATTAAATAGAGCTCTCCACACAAAGCTTTACAAGACTAATGCTACCATGCCTGGAATGTGTGGATTAAACAAAAGATTGGGGCAGTGTAAACATCCTCCTAGGGCTTATTGATGCTGTATTAAATTAAATGCTGATGGATGTATTCAGACTGCTCAGCTGCATCAAGAAAGGCTGTTTGTTTTAAACACTTAAGCATATAATCTCCTCTTGATGAGAACATGTAGTGCTATTAGTCTTAATGAGAATTATGTGCATACATTGGACAAGACGTATCCCTGCAAGATTAATGCCATAGGTTTGTATAAAATCTCTGCAATCAATATAAACTCTTTTACTGTGCTGTGAAAGCCTTTATCTCCATCTTGGATGCCGTGTATGAAGCACCCCCACTCATCCATCCATATTAGGCCATGTCCACAAGCACTGTTACTGTGAGACAAGCAAGGCAATGGCTTTACCACATGTCAGCACTTGCTGGTAACAGCCTAAGCTTTTGCCTGCACCTCCTGGCAGACACGGCAAACCCCTCTCTGCTGCACAAACAGGCAGAACCTTGCATCACCCCACTCACCGTGTGGTGCTCACCTGCACCCCCTGCCCTGAGGGAAGCATAGTATCCGTAGCTGAAAGGTGGGAAAATAGGGACTACAGGTTATAACTGATCTCCAAGAAGCCTGAGGTAAAGCTGGAGGTTAAATTCAGACAGCCACACCTCCTACTTGACCATCTTTCTACTGGAAGACCACCAAGATAGATCCCAGGAAGGGAGGACAGCAGAATTTCTTGATATGGAGAAAAATGTGGACATGAGAGTACTAGGTAGTACAGAACAGAGGTAGTCATTTGAACTTGAAAAACTATAGTGATCCTGCCTTGCTGCTACTTTTTGTGATTTCACTCACTGAAAGCCAGGACTTTGCAGCAACACCTGTAAACTTTAAGCTCATGTTTAAAAGTGCTCTGTAAAAGAGTTCTGACTAACTGTTATATTGTGGCAAACAAAATGTATGCCTTTTTAGATACATAATTCATCTGTTTAGCATTTCATCCATTACAAGTATCCATATTAATTTAAGAAATTGTAATGCACATTTCAGAATAATTATATAGCTAAATGCCTTAGCGTGTCTATTTAAATTCAGATCTTTGCTATAAATAAATAAGTCAAATATTAAGACATTAGAAGATAGCAGAAAATAAGGCAGCTTTCTTTTCTGCTTATCACCCTAGATATGTTGGTACAAGATGTGCAAGATTTGGATGTTTCTTGATTTTTCCCACTGGTCTCCTGAGGGTCATTTGAAATTTTTGTTATTTCTCTATGCCTCTCTTTCCCCAAGTGAAGATGAAGAAATGGTTCATACTCCTATGCACTGATCTTCACGTGGAAAATATGATGTCAGAACAAGTTATTAATATCTTTGTTTCAGTGAATAAGTGGGCTAAATGCAAGAAAGATGCTATTAACATGGTTTTTCATCCATCATTAAAACAGTATGTTTGAGGTGATACACTGCAGATATGGGTGCAGCCCCCACAAAAGATGTGAGCATATAAAGTGTTTACTAAAACATAAGCCAACTACCATTCCTCATTGATATACTGTAAAGCTGGTAGCAATATATTCTCATTTAAGCCTTCCAAACACTTTCAGGTTGATTTTCTTGTCAGGTTGCACACAATAAATCTGACTTAGAAGTCTAACCTTGCTTGCATCAAAATTAGGGTGATTTTAAACAGATTTCTTCCTCCTTTTCTAGATGGTGACAAGGCTGATATTTCTGCCAGTATTTATCCAGACATAAACATCATTGCTGGAGCACTGAAGCTATATTTCAGAGACTTACCAATTCCCGTGATCACATATGACACCTATTCCAAGTTCATAGAGGCAGCAAGTAAGTATTGCATGGCATTTGTACCAGCCTTTATTTACATTTCCCATCCCTCAAGCTGTCCATGTTAAAGGAGAGGACAGGAAAAAAACTGTAAAAAATGGGTGTTGTCTTCATTCATTCTCTGCCATGTCCTTTATTCACATGAAGCTTTTGCCTGATTGTTCATCAGATGGGATATCATGCAGGTTAAAAAAAACTGAAGTTAATGTATGGTATCAAAATAACTGACTAGTATGAGAAATTGTTGTTTCAGTGTCTTTTTGTATATCAAGAGAAAAAAATACTGTGAATCCTTCTCAGATTTTCAGAGAGATTGCCAAACAGTTTTGAATGAACACTGATGCTCAGTATATGTAGGTATCATTGATACCTACATATTTAAATACACTGAGAAATCTTGAAGCAATTCCATGCTATTTCAATCTCTAGCTAAACCTACATGTTCAAGCACTGTCTCCTAAAGTCATATATCCACACTCCCATTTAGTTTTGAAGGCTAATGGAAGTAATCTTTTGTAATATTTTAAAGGGACAGTTCTGGGCAGAATAGTATTATGAAGCACTTAACAAAGCTCAGGTACTGTACCTAGACAGACGTGTAGATAGAGCTACAGACCATGGAGATAACTCCTGGGAGGTCTTTGTTGCTGATTTCTTTTGAAAACCTTTTTTTTTTCTTTTTTGAGGACGCAGAAGTTGCTGATAAGTGTCACGTTTATGAGTGCAATATTTATCCCTGCAAGCACAGTCAATGGCTTGTAAATGATTCCATAATAATAAGTTATCTTCCTGATTTATTGCTGTGTACACATGGAAAGCCCTATTAACATTAATCCTGTTTGGTGTTTTTACAGAAATCCCCAATCCTGATGAACAACTAGAAGCAATACATGAAGTGTTGATGTTGCTTCCTGCTGCTCACTATGAGACACTTAGATACCTAATGATTCATCTCAAAAAGTGAGTTAATTGACATGCAGGGTAATTCTTGAAGAGCTTAACAATTTTCTGCTTTGAAAGAGAAATATTACAGAAAGTCCTAATAAAGCTTCCATTAGGGCACTGCCACTAAACCAATAATGTTACAGATAAGCAGACAAGCTGTTTGTATAAGTGCATATAAGCTGTGCACTTATATAGCATAGATCCTTTTGCTGGCATATTATTGCAAACCTTTCAAGAGTTAATTGACATTTGTCACACTTCTCCAAGGCAGATAATATCTGAAAAATAGCAAATGGTGGTACTCCAGAGATGTGCTGCTGTGAGGCAGCACTTGACCATGCTTTGCTTCTGCCTCCCCTTACCTCCTGTTTTGTCTTCTTGAACAATAACCCTAAAAGGAAAGAGCTGTCTCTTATGAGTTGTTTGCTCACATCACAGTAAGCCAAGAATCAAGCAGGGCCTATTTTTATATGACTAGTAAAAGTAATGTAGGTCGCAGTTAAACATATTCTGCCTCATTTGCTTTCCAAAGCTTCTTTAGGCACACATAAAACATCCATGAGGGGCTCCATGAAGCTTCATAAGGCATACAAAATTTTCAAAAGTGCCAAAATTTAATTTTTAAAGATACTTAGGAGTGTACTTCCAAGTTTTCCAAGTTTTCAGCTAGCTACCTACAAAAATTAAGGACTGCTCCAGAGAGGATCCATCACTTTCACTCATTTCAAGCAAAACTGTTTTTCAAAACCATGCTAACTCTACTTTGCTGCTTTGGGTATTTTCATGCCTCAAGAGGTCTTCTTTGTAAGTTTTTAAAAACTGAAACTGAGTACAGACTGATGTTGTCATCTCAAAGCAGGCCTTCATTTATGGCTATATTGCCCAAGTTATTCCTTGTCTCTGGTTAAACTTTGCTGCTTGGAAACGACAGAAAGGGATAAGGGAGGAATAAAGCTCAGAAAATCACTGATCTCTTCTTAGTTGTCCCACTACCTGCAACACAGTCGTAAATGTGGAGTACTTCCTGGGTTTCCTCTGCACTATTCTGCACTATTAATGCCAACCTAAAAAGACCTCAATTCACATAAAGCTGCATCAAAGAACTTTTGTGAAGTGCATTTCATGCTCTATGACATTCTCATTATGCAGAGACTTTTCCTCATTTTGAATCTGCTCAGGTCATTGCAATTGAGTAATTTTTCCCCTTGATGGAACATTACCTGGGCATGCAGGAGCTTCTTTGGATTCTGGGGAAATGAGATGTGCAAATACCCACCTTTGTCAGTACATATGCATGGACAACTGATGATGACTCACATTGGCTTTTAAGAAGGCCTGTGGAGGCTGTAAAAAAAAGTGACCTGCACAAAGAATCAGTACTTTCATGTCCTGGCAGCAAATTATTAATAGACATGTATGGACTTGCCTTCCTGCTTCTCATGAACTGCAGTCCAGGCTTTGGTTCAGCTGTTGAGCTGAGCTACTGATAAGGCACAGTGAGTCTGAAGTGCTGATTAAATCAGGCTTTCTCTCTCAAATATCTGCAAGTCATGCAATGAGTTTACTCTCCATTCCCAAATTGTAGCTTTTGGTGTCTGCATGGAAATTAAGTGCACATCAGTTCCCATGGAGAATCTGTTGGAGAGATCTGAATGTGAAAGAGGAAAGAATCATTAAGGTTCAGACTATGCTGTTCTGTAGATTAAACACAGAGTTCCAACTTCAACCCCCTAGAATTCTTCCTGCATGGATAAAACATGCACCAGTATAAGGGAGTCTATGTAAGGATTGCAGGGTCACAGCCTCTACACCACTGCTGTTTCTCAATTGAAAAGAAACTCAAGAGTTGTTGCTAAAAACGCAGGAAAATCCAGCAGAGGACAACATCAGCAACAAAAAAATTAGTTTGTCAGTCAATTAATTACCTTTCTCATAACTTTTTGCTCAAAACTGAAGGAAATGCAATAGCATGAGCAGTCCTCCCTCTGATGAAATAAATACAACTCCATCCACACTGACACACTGACATTGCAGTCAAGCACTGAATCTTCTCTGTGCTCACCCCAGCTGTTCAGCAATCTCCACACTCCTGAACAGAGGTGCTCGTAAGATCTGTGTTGCTTTGCGCAGCTGTTGAACGTCTGTGCTGCATACATGCACAGAGAGAAAGCAGAGTGTCAAACATGCACTTGCACAGAGGTGGCTTCAGCTTCACAGCCTTGGTTTGTCTTTGCTCCTTGCAAAGCACAGCTAATATATGTGCTAGAAGATGAGGATGTATCTGTGAGTAGGGGCACTAATGCATTTCTGTCCTGAAAGCAAAGAGGAACAGCATTTTTCTGTGACAGAGCCATTCTTTGCAGAGAGACAACAGTAGAAGCAAAACCAAGTTACATGAGTACCTTGGAAATGAGGTACCAGAGTACTTCTGGTTTCAGCCACTTTGTACTCCCCTGATGGCATGAGTGAATCCACTCACAGTGCCCAGATGGGAATTGCTGTGGCTAGGGAAGGCCTCAGCTGTTGCCTGGAGAGCTGTCATCAAAACCAGATGTGCTTCACCCTGGCAGAGTCATTGTATGAAGGAGATGTGAAATGTTATCCAGGCTGTACTTCTCACAGGAAATGTTTGGTCCATGACTGATGAAGGACCATGCTGGATCAAGGGACTGGGGCTGTCCTATACCACAGTGCAAAGAGCACTCTCAGGACTGAACTCAATATGCCACTCAAATAGGACTGATGTGATCCAGCACTGTTACCTGGAGGGAAACCTTGAGAACACCTTGCATTTTCCAGCAGGCCTGACTGATTTTCCATCCAGGGCTGACTTCTCTGCAGCTTGGCCAATCCTTGGTGGCCTTTCTTTGCTCCAGCCACAAGCAGTCCATCTATTCTTGTATTTATTTACATTATATGACCTATGTCAGCAAACACAACAACTTCCTCCCTGAAGTTCCTCTGTTCTCTGTCAAGGATAGATGGCATTTATAGCAGCCCGATTTAAGCAAGCCACTTCTCCAGGCAGGTGCAGGATTCAGCCTGCTCCTAAAGTGTAACAAGTAGTTGGAATCACTCAGCTCAGGTTGGCCAGAGGCAGCCAGCAAGGCAGAACATCCATGTGAAGGGGTGGATTCCTGCAGGTTGGAATCATGGAGCGTTGGTAGTCTAAGGAAAATCCGTGCCTGTATTTGTGGAGCACATCCACACCCCCTATGTGATACACACCAAGCACAACCTGCCAGAGAACTGCATTACTGCAGCATAGAGAACTGTTCCATACATCATCATTTAAATCATGATTATGCTTTTAAAAAAGCAATTGCCACTAATTCTTATACTCTAACAGACAGTCATATGGAAAATTCACTGAAGAGGCCCATGAGAGGTGTTTAAAGGCACGAAAAATCAACAGTCCCACCATAGCTGCATTGTACTTGTTGTGGAGACAGTTATTATATTGAGATAAAGTAAAAATTGTTACTGAAAAATGTCTGTGTACTAGTGCTTGATGTGAAGCAAGACTATAGACAAAGATGCAGATATTCTTTTTTTTTTCTGGAAAGTAACCAACTAATTACTTACGGGTTTTTTTCTATTTTAGGGTTACCTTGCATGAAAAGGAGAATTTCATGAACGCTGAAAACCTGGGAATAGTGTTTGGACCTACTTTAATGAGACCTCCAGAGGACAGTACCCTTGCTACACTGAATGACATGCGGTACCAGAAGTTAATTGTGCAGATTTTAATAGAAAATGAAGATGTTCTCTTCTAGTCAGAGAGGCATATCTTCAAAGCCATTTGTTTTAAGATAATTAGCCTGAAGGAAAAACAACATTTCTTTAATTTTTTTTAAACAGAAAGGAAGAGTTCCTTGACTGCACTTCAATTTCTGCAAAGTTGCAGATGGATGCCAAAATGTTTAGGGAAAGCCTATGTCTCATAGACATATGCCTCTTTGTAGAAGGGAAAAAGAAGGTCAGAAAAAATCCTTTTACCTTGTATCTTTTGCCTTGCCTCAGATGTATATTTGTTTTGAGAAGTTTCAAACAATTTTATTGTTAACTTATTAAGAAATGCAAAACGTATTTTAATATGGCTAGAGAAGCAAAAAGGTACTTAATCAGCGTTAATTGTATACGCCTATACATTTCCTTCTTCATGAGACATAATTATATATGTCAATTGTGAAACAGAACCTATATTATAAAGATATTTTTACTTTACCTAGCTGAAAGAATGGCATTTTATTTTAGCAAACTATAAATCAATGCGGTGCATTGATTATTTTCACGTAATTCTTTTCTGCGTTTTTGCTATGATATATTGAAAACAATTGCCACTAATGCAGTATTATCCTGACATACCTCTTCCATTGCAAGTGTTTTAAGGAGAATACCTTTCTTGTGCATATTTCAACTTTCCTTAGGTTTCTTGGCATTTAGGCACTAGCATCCTAGGATTGTACACTTCTATCCATTTGCTATTTCCCAAAACATATAGAATTTTCTCTTTTTTCTTTTTTCTCCCATGTAAAATACGGTCTTGAGAATTTTTTTAAAGTTCTGGTGGTAGTAGCAGTTTCACATCCCAGATTTTTCTTGGATTACAGTAATATATAAGTTACATGATGCTGGGACACTGGATATTTTCTGGCCTTGTTGAAAGTCAGCACTTTTTTGGGTGAATGATGAAGGATTTGGTTTTTCTGTAAAAATTGAGTTATGTTTTGTCATGTTTCTCTATTTATAAATGTACAGTAAATCAGCTAAAATTGTAGGTATTTATCTTGAATGTGTTTCCTGATGGTTTGTTAAAAAAAAAAAATAAGAAAGAAAGAATGTGTAGGACATGTGGGAGCTGGTAAATTTAATTATTACCAAATTTTAATATTTTTTCCCCTCACGAACAGGGACCTATAGAGTTCATAGTCTAACTGCAACTTATTCCTAATGTTAAAACTGTTTCTCAGCATGAGATGTTTCTGCAAGCATAGAAAATCAACATACTTTACTACCAAACTCAATTTTCAGTACAAAAAAATTCTAATACTCCCTCATCTTGATCATTTGTATCATATGCTTGGTAATTCAGTGATGCAGTTTCCTGAATTATTTCAGGGAGCACATGTTTCTATTCAAATTGAAAAATATGTGTAACTATGATAATGAAGAGAGGTAGAGGGTATGACTGTAAATTTGTCGTCTTCTAGAGAAATAACTAAGGGCTAGATAGATTAACCCAGATTGCAGAGCAAGTGCTAAATAGTCTGAGTTCCCAATACTTCCATAGATCCTCCTGCCTTGTACAGGACTATTTGTTGTAGGTTATGTACTACTTAATACTGTCATACAGATGATCTGGAAATGGTTTTATTTTGTGAAGTGAAATATGCTTTGTAATTTATGATAGTGTAAATGGAAGGAAAAATCCCATTAAATGTGTTAAAAGAGTTTTGGTGTCTGTCACTGACTACACGGCAAGCTGCCAAACAAAAATCAGTCGCTAATTACCATTCTGACATTACTGCAAACTTTCTTGCTCAGAAATTTAGAAGAGTTTTACTGCATGTCTCAGTTTCAGATTGGCACTCAGGTGTCCATACTACCACAGCCAAGCACATGCATACATTTATTTTCAGAGACCACCCTGAACCACCTCTATGCAAAACTTCAAGCAAGCTATGAATCCCAGCATCAGTCTAATCAATACCCGAGAATCAATGCCATCAGAGTATTTTTCCACAGTCTCGAACATAAACATTTGACTAACAGTGGTTTTCTTTATTTTTTTTCTGGTCAGTTCCGTTATGAGTTGGTTTTTTTCAAGGTAGCACACAGGCAGCTTTAGCTTGTCTCACTGTCTGGAATCTGCAACACATGTCCCATCTTAAGGATTTGATGACAGTACAAGGCAGTGTGCCTAGAAGCACCCATGCTTAGTGTTTGGAGAGCAGAAGTTTCTAATTTGTTGGACAGAGGGATGAGTATGATTCTGCATCTTAAAACGCAGGTATCTACTAAATTGTTCACGTTTCACTTGGCTAACTGATCAGCCAGTGTCCAGCATCCTCGGGGCATACTGAGCACAGAGATAAAGGACCCTGTCCCCTCCACACCTCATTAGTGCCACCTTGTGCTGTGCCTGCTTCATCTCTCGTGTTGGACTTGCTGTGGTCATCACTGCTGCACCTGGGGTTGAGCTGCATCGCTGAAGTCAGACCATTTCAGATTCACCATCTGAGGAAGTAAAAAGGCAGCAGAGTTCCCTCTGCAAAACTGACTGCTGCCACAGTAGAAAAATCATGTTCGCCTTTAATGGAAACCTATAATCCAGTACACAGGGGAAAAAAATGGGTCTGACTGGATTAAACCAAATCCTTCCCTTTGTTTCAAAGCATTCAGCAAGAAGAGCATGATGACTTGTCTCACATGAGGCACCAGCAGCGAGTAGTAAGAGTCCTTTGAAAGATGCTTCAGGAGGCTGTGTGTGAGCCCATGTAACTTCCCTGCTAAGTCATTTCATCTTGAGTAGAACACAGTCCTGCACGTCTGGGAGCAGGTGAGATACCTGCAGTGGGTCCTGCCTGCAGCCAGGTGTTCAGCAGAAAGCTTGTTCCCCTCCACCTATTGGAGAAGGCCTTTGGTGAAGCAGCAAGTCCCCTCCAGCAGCCAGCCACTTCCAATTCCTGTCTGCCATTCAACTATCCCCATGTTCTGGGTGCCACTCTGTACACCCTCACAGCAACTGGGGTGAGACAACTTGCCCTCCATAAAGCAGAAGTGTCTTAGCCACCATCAGTGAAACATTACATCAAAGTTATGTTAATGGTTTGTAAGGTGGTAGCTTTTCAGAGTGCTGTGGAACAGCTGAAATCTCTTCTTTATACTCATCTTTGTGAGACCCATTGCTGTCAGGTTTAAGTATTTGGAACCCACCAGAGAACTGAGCAAAGGAATTGTTTTCTGGCACCACCACATTGGAGACAAAGCAGCATGCTCTGTGTCTGACTCCAGAGCACACACATCCTGGGAGGGCACTGGACAGGGAACTGTCAAAGGGTTTCTTTAAATGAGACACCAATTCGGGGCTCCTCCACCCAGACACCAGTTGCTGAGAAACTTAATTATTTCTCTACTACTGTCAAACGCTATTGGAATTGGACAAAGGATGTAGAAGTTACTGAGGAAGGAGAAGAGTTTGTGGGGGAGAGGGGGAAGAAAGAGAAACAAAGTGCATAGTAAGGAAAACTTTTTTTAACATGAAGTTACAAAGTACAAAGAAGACAGAGCTTTGTTCTCTCTGCTTTGCAAGCTGAGGTCAGTTTAAGCTGCAGAGCTTAACAGAGCACAAAGCTGGGTGAATTGGAACCACATTCATTTTATTTCTAAAGAAGAGGTAAGACTACACTTTTCCCTCCATGTAACATTCTCAAAGCTCACACAACATTTGAGTCTTATTGACAGTGCTGCAGGGGCACTTAGCCTAAGACTCGGGAAAGGAATGCATCCTTTTTGGGGTCTCTTCTGAAACAAGGTTTTTGACAGATCTGGCTGTGTATTACTGGGAAATGCAGTATGCAGGAGGGAGAAGGGATTGCGGGTGTGGTATTGGGCTAAACTCTGGGCTTAGTGAGAGTTGGGAGCTGGGAATACCTGGAGTAATAAATAGCTGGACTGAATCACATAATCACTGGATCATAGAATAGTTTGGGTTGGAAGGGACCTTTAAAGGCTATCTAGTCCACTCCCCTGAAACCTCCCTGCGGGAGCTTGTCTGGCCATCTTCTTATCTCTTTTATTGACAAGTACGGAGTGAAGTTCTGCAGAAAAGAGAGGAAAAATACTACAGTGCCAATAAACCCATAAGCAGGGACTGAAAGCACAAAAACTCTTTGAGTAGGGAGGTAGTTCACAAACACTTAGGCAAGAAGAATGCCATCTAACTGGATCTTTAAAGCAGAATTACACTGCTATCCCTACAGCTATCCAAAGGGAATGAAGAGACTATAGGACTAGTAGAGATAAAGGAGAGAGCATCAATACACTTTATGTTCTTTAGCTGTAGAGATTAATTCCTTGATTAAAGAAAACAGTTAAGGTTCAGAAATCTGAACCTTAGGGAGCTAAGATTATTGCTGAATGCTGTAGGGCCTCCAGATTCAGGGCATCAATGGATCTTTTAAGGGGCCATACTTTACATTCTCTTTCTCCAAAGGCATGGTGTTCTGAACATAACTATATAACTATGCTGATGCTGTAGGTAATGCCAGGACTGGGTGTTTAAAGCCTGAAGGACATGGATTACAGCAGGATGTTTTAAGGACTGCAGTTAGGAAGAAAGCTTGTGTCAGATGGAGCAAGTGCTTTGTAAGCTACAGTAGAAATGAACAGCTGCTTCTAAGTAGAGAAACTGTCAGGGTTCAGTTTGCAGCAGATTTGGGGATGGCACAAACAAAGGTTACCACTGGAAGCTGCTTTCATTGTTGGGCCTGACAAGGTGCCAGTCAAAATATTCTCTCTTTTTTTGAAAGTATGAGCCATTTTTTGCCACTAAAGGAATGTTAGAACGAGGAGTAGGGTTAGATGTAGGGTTTGAAACTGCAGATCTTGAAGAGCATAAATTGCTGCCAGCCATATTTGAAGATACCTTAATTTCTCTTCTACTGTAGGGCACATACAGTGATCAATGTGCATAAAAATCCATATTAATTACCACATTGTGCTGCCCAAGAACTTCAGGAGACTGGGCTCCATAGGTATCCATAACATCCATAGGTAACAGTTAGGGTGAAGTTAGTAATCCAAATATTGGGGAACCAGTATTGTCACTGCACAGCCCTCAGTATTAGGAATAGGGATGATGTCAGTAACAGGCTGTTGCTCCTGGTGGGGGTTTTGTTGTTTCAGACATGAGTGTCACAGTTACAGTTAAAGTAGGAATCAGGGACAGACCTGGGAAACTGAAAGCCTTAAAGACTAAGTGGATCCCAAAGTTGTGAAAACTGCAGCATGTTGGTATGTATCACTAATGATCAGCTGTGTCTTTCCACACAATGTGTGGATTCTCTGGTTAAGAATAGGGATATTAGGTGAACAGACTTTTTTGCAAGAAGCTAGGAAGGGTACTGTTGTCAATAGTCACCATATATATCCATATTTTTCTGATCTGATGAAGGAATAGGACCTTAGTTTTATCTTCAGATAATATAAGGGTGAAATAGAAGACAAATTTTAAGAGTTTGGAATTCAAAGAATCAGACTCAGGTTGCTGCTGGACTTACAAATGTAAGAATAGGGCTGGTGTCAAAAGCTGGCTGGGAACTGAAAATTTGAGGAGCTGTGTTTATGGTCTGTTTTGATGAAGTTTTGGGCCTTCCTTGTAGTTATGGGTGTTTCAGGTAAAGTTTCAGAATCTATTGAGTTCTGAGACAGATTTATTCATGCAGCTGAACTTTCCATTGAATGAGAATGAGCACTAGCACTAAGCTAACACCTTCCATTCCACTACAGGACTAGTTCCCTTCACAAAGCTACCTTAAGGCCCACGTAAATCAGGAGTGTGGAGGTAAGATCAGAAACCTTAATGCCTAGTGTGGAGGTAAGATCAGAAAACTTAAGACTACATCTGTGTTAGTCAATAAAATGGAGTCAAGGCAATCATGCACTATCCATATTACATTGTACTTAAATGAGGTACTCTCAGGGGCCCACGGTGTCAGGCCTTCGAGACTCATTTTTTTTCTAGAGGCACTGATTCAAAAATTGTGCAAGGACTGTGTTTCAGCCCATCAAATTGCTGCTTTCATGCCCAGAGGCTATGGTGCAATGCATGTCCTAGATTGTTTTATGAGGAGTGGTTGTGAACTGAAGTTTTGGAGGGTGCAAAGCCTTTTGCAATAAATCTGGGGAGGGGGACAAACTTGTAGTTTCATCCATTCTGCTTAAGGGGAATAATGTTTTGCTCCCAGTGCCTTGAAACCATGCCTGACCAGTGCACATACAGACAGAGGCCCAAATTCAAAATTATGCCAGGGACTCACCACTAATAGGCTAAATACACCAGGTTCAGGGTTAAAACCCATGGCCTGGTACTAATTTGTTTTGTTTGGTTGGTTTTTTGTTGTTGTTTTTGGTTTTTGTTTTTTGGGTTTTGTTTTTGTTTTGGTTTGGTTTTTTGGCAGGGCAGACATAGACTGGTAATGAATGCTGCAGTTCCAGTCTTGAGCAGCAGCCCGGTGTCAACAGGGAAAATGTTCTTGCCCATTATAAAATGGCTGGAGTCCTTCCTGTGGCTATTATGGTAAAAGCTAAGATTTGAGATGCTGCTAGCACATGGAAATCTAAATCTACAAGAAATTAAGTTATTGCTGGCTTCTTCTGTGAATTGGCAGCTTGACACAGATGGGAGATAGCTGTTTGTGTGGTCTTTTCCTGTACACAGCAGTCCATTGGTTTAAATTAATGTAACATTTAGGATTTCAGATTTAGGAGTTCCAAGAACTTTTTTTTAATGTTGAATATTAAAGGACCAACTTGTGCCAACAGGTATCAGTGTTGCATTTTTGGTTTTTTTCTATGAGCCAATTGCTCAGTTGCATATCAGGGCAGGGTTAAGAGTTTAATTGAAATTTGAAGATACAAACGTTGAATATTGCTGGGAACATGGACCTCAGCAGAGCTCTGTTCTCTGTAGGTGCCAGTGCCATATACTCTTTTCAGTTGGAACAAACACATCCTTGCCCTTAACGTTAGCATTTGAGAAACCCACGTTTCAAACATCAAGGATATTTGCTTGATGGTGTGGGGTTTCAGGGTAAATGAGAGCTCTCATAGTAATATTCGCCAGTGCATGTTATGCTTCTGGGGGTCCCCTTGGTAGAATTGTAACTGCATTTAATATCAGAGCTTTGGAAGCCAAAGGGTTCCATGGTGCTGGGAAGGCTGATGTCTGCACTGGATGGTGCCTCTCTTGTCTTGCCAGTAGAGATGGGTCCCCTCAACACAATTAGATAAGGGTGTGGTTTGGCAATCCAAGCTTTCCAGAGCCCAGTTTCAACTTGAGCACAGTAGAGTCTGCAAAGTTTGGAAAAAGGACAGTGGGGACTGCAAGAAGCACTATATTTTTTTTTTTTTTCGTTCACTGCAATAACAGTTAGGGGTTGTAAATAAGATTAGTTTGAAGACTGACATTAAAATCAGTCTTTGAGAATCTAGGTCTTGAAAACACCTGGATATTTCTGAATTTTGGAGAGCCTTATGAAGAAACTTATGTCAATATGGTCTATCTGTACACAAAAGGAGTTTACACTATATATTAATATATATCTATTACACTATAATAAAGAAAGGCCCACTGTTTTATTTTGCAGTGTACTGTGGCATCTGCTAGAATCCTGCACAGACACCCTAGCTGGGACTATAAAACCCCACTGCTTTTTATCCCAGCCTCCTGCAAAGACAGGACAGAATTTAACTGCAACAGTCTTATTAAATGAATGCGCTATCCAGCTTCCATGCATCGAAACAGGCAATATGTTATTTACTCTTCTGTTTAAATAAACACTGTAAATATATGTACACTGAAAGAATGCAACGAGTACTGTTGCAGCAAGAAAGGGCGAGCGTACATTTTCACTGTCAAAGTTGTTTTTGTATAAACACTAACCTTAGTGACAATCTTGTGGAACAGCATGTTGTGACTTTCAAAAGCAGAGCAGGTTTTGCTCTCTTCTGCACCACCACAGACTCAAGCAGGCAGCATCCTCCCACTCCCACATCTCTTACAAAGCTTTCCAACCTGCCTCTCTCTTTTCAGTAGACTCTGCTCTCAGTACACTGTCAAAAAGGAAAAAAAAAATCTCTCATTCTAGGACTCTTTGAAATGGGTTTAACTAAAAAAAAAAAGCCACACTGATCTGATGAAAGTTCGGCATTTTGTGAGCTAAGAGGTCAGGTGTATGGTAATCAAAATAAAATAAATACTAAATGTTTTGTATGAGCCTATTTGCAGAGTGAACATTATAAAAGATGACCAGTAATGTCTTTTGGGAAAAGAGAATTTAAAAATAAAAACTGCCTTTATTTCCACATAAATTCCCTTTTCCCCAGGCAGTTCCCTGGGTCACAAGATAGAGAGAGGTGCTGGTGTTCTCTTTCTCTACAGATACAAGTGAGTACTAAAGCAGTAGGTCATAGCCACAAGGAGAAACTTGACCCTGTGCTCTGCTGCTGCCCTTGGCCCAAGGAGAGTCTGATGCCCTGGTGCCTTGTGTCTTGGAAAATGTTAGTTGCTTACTTGTTAGGAGGGAATGTAAAGGCCATCTTTTATCACTGGACTTTAGTGTTTTATTCCATAGATTTTTTTTTTTCCCTGTTGATTTTAATTAGTATGATAGACAGTTTGGAGTACTTTCAAGTGTGTATGCTTCCCTATCCAAAAGCCTTTACCTTTGAAGAGGGCAATCTGCAGAGTAATGTGTATAGTGCATGCCCCAGGCTCCTCTCCCCCAGTAACCTGCATTCACCAGTTTCCATACCTCTTACCTTTATGGGGTATTCGGGAAAGCTGCAAATAGAAGAAGTTGATCTGCAAAAGAAGATGAGGCTGAAATATGGTGCTTTCACACACTCTTTGGCACCATCATAGGCATCCTTGAGTGGCTGACTGTGTAGTTGATGGGTAGGGCGTTAGAAATCAAATGCATATTACATGGCATAGTTCTCCAAAGAACAAATCATCACTTTTAGCATATAGTGTGGCACAAGCAAATTTTTTTTCTCCTTTCTTGGTAAATAAAAAAAAAATCAAGGTCGTTTGTATGGCCATATATCCATCACCACACAAAGTTCAAGTGCCAATACTAAGTCAATTTGAATACAAGTATCAGACTACACTGTGTGACCTACAGAGCCACTCGTTTTTTAAAGAAGGGCAGTTAACCACAATTCTATTTTTTTCAAGGCTATAAAATATCCACCCACGCACATCCATCACGTGCACAAACAAAAAGCAGTGATATTTTGTTTCAGCCATGCACGCTGGCAACACCGCATCCATCTCGGCAGCCCCAGATTTCACGGCGCTGCCTCACCTGCGCTGAGGCTCCCTGCTCCTCTTCCTCTTCCCCCTGTCTCTCTACCGCCAGGTCTCCCTGCAGGGGACATCGACCTCCTCCTCCCTGCAGTCC
>VXBB01021498.1:0-11892 GCA_013399915.1 Illadopsis cleaveri
CACCCAACTCAAAGCAAACAAAAAACATCCACCCAACTCAAATTATACAATTACTGATGAGCAACATGACCTTTCACCCTTCATGAGCATCCCAGCAGATACCAGTGGCCAGGTGGATGTGATACAGGTACGACTTTCAAACTCATTCCTCCATCCCAGTAAATGCATTTCAGCCCTGCAAGGGATGGGTGGATGGACACACAGCTACAACAGCAGATCCATATGGAGAACGTGGAGAAGCTACAGTGCCAAACCCTACTCAGTGACAGGAGATCCCAGAGACATCAAAGGGAATCATTCTGGGTGTGAGACAGCGTTTGTAGATTTGGCAAGTGTGGGGTATTTTTAATTGTCTCAATAAACATATAAACAAAATCTGTTCACTCACTGTGTTGTGTTTTGTTTTTTTTCCCTCCTGGGCTCTGCAGCACCATGGACAAGAGGAAATGCAATCACTCAGCTGCCAAACTCGTAGCTGGTGCTGGTGCTCCCTGTGATGGATTTGCCTACGAGCCAGCCCCAAATTTACACCCCCTGTCCCTAAGAGGTTTGATCATTTTCTGTGCAGTTTTACGGCGCAGCATCAAGACCTCAAAAATGCAATGAGTTCACACAGCAAAGCACAGAGAGCAAAGCTCAGCATTATTGCAGCAGGAGTTACTAAAAGCCTGGGATGAGGGAAGGCTGAAATGTTCCCTGGATTCTGGGCATGAAGGATGCCATGGCTGCTGGTGGACCAGGGACAGGTTGAGGGCAGTAAAATCTCTGCACTGTCCCAGCAGTGCTGGATGATCCACATTTCAATTCTGACCTAGCCTAGATCCTTCCTGGGTGATTTCAGCTGCAGTTTTTTGGGGCGAGTTTCCCCTCTTTCCCCATCACATTGCTCCCCTAATTCTCTTATTTTGCTGCTCACACCCTTCAGTGGCTGCTGCAAGGTTACATCTCCATTTAGTCACCCTGTGGTGAAGTGAGACACACCTGACTCTTCTAACCTGCTCTCATAAATCACAGTAGGAGGCAGGGAGGAGGAAAAATCCTGGGAAGCAGCCAGGACCAAGCTCAGCTGACAGCTGTAGGGCAGGGGCTGATGGCTGCCTCTCTGTAAAGCATCTGCCCCTGCTCTCCAGAGGATGAGGCCAAAGGCTGCCTCTATCCTGGTGTTAAGCACCAAAAGATGCTTCTCCACCACCTCCTGAGAGACAACAGCATCTCAGGGTGATAAGAAGCCCAGGCCAGAGCACAGGGATGTTATCTCTGGTGTGTCTGTGATGTGCAGAGTAATGAATTGCCCTCTCTGCAGAGATGAGTGAGTTGTGCCTGCTGATGCAATGATCAATTTGTTCCATCATGCAAAGCTGTCCATTCATCATGGCCATGGACTGCAGCCACTCACACCTTTTTATTGGCCCCAGAGGAGCAGGAGAGCCACAGGCCCCTGCTCAGGAACAGCCTGAAAAAGGAGCTTCCCTTCTCCCCCAGCCTCCTGGCTGAGGGTCCCCGTGGCACTGAGCACCCAGAATTCACAGCCTGCCCTGCTCCAGGGGGGCAGCAGAAAGACAACAAGGGAAAAAAAGATCAAGTTCCCATGGCATCCTCTGCACAAATGGCAAGAGGAGCTGGCAGGGCATGCCATGTATGCCATACCCCATCCCACATGGAACTCCTGACCTTGAGGGATGCTCACCTGCAGCTGCAGCCATTCATCTGTGCTCCTGCAGATCTGGAAGGAGGTTAAGGCACAGACAGATGAGCTCTGCCTCTGCAACAGCAGGGACAGCAAAGCTGTTTCCATGCTCTTCTGGCCCAGATTCCCTTTGCCTTTCTCATCCACTTCATTTTCCATCCTCCTCCACTCCCAGGGAGCCTCACACTGCAGTGATCACCACTGACTTGCAAAATCACAAGTGCCCAAATCACTGCAAAACCCTTTCAGAATATCACTCAAAACCCCTGTAAGAGGCTGCAAGAGCACAGCATAGCTGAGCTGGTGAATGCCATGGGCAGGGGAGAAAAAGCCTTGCTCCCATCCTTGACAGAAGACAGGACTCATGAGGGCACAGAAAGGGGGAGCAGAGTGTTCTGCCTCTGACAGAATTGAAAATAAAAACAACAAACAAATAAAGAAAAAGTAGAAATAAGAAATCCAGTTGATTGTACTTTGGCAAAGAATTGAGAGAGCAAAGGGGCTCACTTGGGAGCAAAACGAAGATGAATCGACAGTGAGTTCAAGAGAATTCATTCTGCTGCTGAACACTTGTCTCTCCATCAGGACATCTCAAAGGCTTGTCAGGCGAAGGCAAGGCTTTTATTTGTTTCTATGGTTGCCATAACGATAGAGCTATATGTCATGTCAGGCAGCAGCTGAGGCTCGTGCCTCTGATTTATGGCTGCTCAACAGAAATTATCAACTTTTCTGCAGAGCGGGTGGCACAGTGAACCGTGACACTGGGTGTCTGCCACTGCTGTGCTCTGCCTCCAGGGTTAGCCCTCCTCTTGGCCCCCCACAGCTCTGTGTGCCCCAAGGGATGATTTTATTATCCCCTGCAGGGATGATTTTATTATCCCCTACAGGGACACTTTATTACCCCCTACAGGGACACTTTTATTATCCCCTACAGGGACACTTTTATTATCCCTGCAGGGATGCTCGGTGCTGGGGCAGTAGGACCTGGGGGCTGTGGCTGTGGGTCCTCATAAACTGCCACAATTAAAGCAATTCCTGACCCACAGGGCAAGCTGTACCTTCCAAAGGCTCAAATGGAGATGGCAAGGTGTCCAGGGAAGGCCAGCAGAAGGACTGAACACCTAACAGTAATTTGTTTAACAAAATTTTATAGACTTCTGTGTTTAACACCAGGTTATGGGAGAAATACAGGTGAGAGAGAGAGAGATGGGAGTGGAAACAAAAAGGGATCTTGAAAACAAGCAAGACAGGGCAGGACTGGGATGTATTTCTTGTCCTGGCAGGGGATGTGCTGCAAGAACAGTCTGCCTAGCCTGGGACCCCAGGCTGTGGAGACAGCCCTGCAGAATTGCTGGCCAGCCTCATCTGAACAAAGACATCACCTTTGTGAGCGTGGCTGTCACAGTGCCAGGCTGTGACTGATGCCATCATTGTGTGGAGGATCAGACTCTGGGGTCGAGCAAGAGATGCTCAATATGGTCACTGATAAATTATATATACAAGTTTCATTAACTCTAAGCACTCTCATTCCTAATTTATGACGCACAGCCCTAAAACTGCCAGCATCAAGTTTTGCACACTCCTGTGTCCTGTCCCCTGAAGCCCCTGGAGCATCCCAAGGGGGATGTTTGCACGAAGCCTGTTGATTCCTTTTGCTGCAAGTTTCTCTAATGATTTGTCTGCAGCAGGGGAAGGTTTGGACCCTTCATCCCCATCCACTAAAGTACAGCTTGTTGCACTGCCCAGCAGGGAAGCACACAGAGAGCAGCATTGGAGTCAGCATTTCCCCAGAGAGCTGCTCAGAGGCCGAGCCCCACCTGTCCCTCTGCATCTCAAGCATCTCCATAAAAACACAAGACCACATTTGAACCTTTAACCCTCTGAGTTGTAAAGACTTCATCACTCGTTTCCTCCAAAGCAGGCTTTCTGCCATTTCCCTCCATTAAACCCTTCAAGACAAGCGACCCCAGAGCCAAAGGTGTCAGACTAATGAAAGGTCTGCAGGAATGCAGCACGCTCGTTATTACAGACACAGAAGGAACACAGCACTGAGCCACCATCACAGTGTCACAGGACAGCAAACAGGGCACGCTGGGTGCTGGGGCACGGCTGTGCTGCAGCTGGTGGAACACAGCCCAGGGTCCGCCCTGTGGACTGTATTAAAGCCCAAGCACTGCAGGTTCAGGAAGAATTTCTTCATTGGAAAAGGGCTGTCAAGCATTGGAAGGGGCTGCCCAGGGAGGTGGTGGGATTCCCATCCCTGGAAATATTCAAAAAGTAACTGAACTTGGCACTCAGTGCGGTGGTCTGGGTGACAAGGTGGGGATTGGCCACGGGTTGGATTCAATTCTTGAGGTCTTTTCCAACCCAAATGATTCTGTGATTCACCTGGAGGACCTCCCAGCACGGAGGGACAGCAGTGCTGCCACAGTGCCAGAGGCAGGAAACAGGAGCTCTCCAGGCAGAGGGAGGGATGGCTGTGTTTGAACACCTACACCGTGGACAGTACGTGCTCACCACCTCTGATATTGGTCTGACGTGCTGGACCACCACCTGAACATCTGAACCACCAAAAATGCTCCCCTGAGAAGCTGCCTGTGTCAGTCCAGAGACAAAACAAAGAGGCTGCAAGGTAAGCAGCTCTGAAAGTTCCTTTCTCATTGCATGAACGCACCCAAGAACCTCAGAAGAGGGTTCCACCCATCCCGGGGTGCTGAGGATCCCAAGCTTGCAGCTCCTCGTTTGAGAAGTGTTTCAGATCTAATGTAGAAATAATAGATTGCTTTTCACTTCTCACTGTATCTGTGAAGCCTTCCATAATTCAACATCAAATATTTATTATTGCGTTTATTAAAGTTTTAATAATTCAGCGACTCCTGTGTGTAAGATACAAGTGCCGTGAACTCGCACCTCCCTCATTCTACCTGAGCCACTCCAATATTTACACCTGGAGTTCTCACTTCAGGTTCCATTTATGAGGGGAGCAGGCAACAGCCTTGTGCCAAAACCTCCCCTCCTCCTGCCTGGCACTCATCCATCCCGACAGAGACTTTTCCACAAGGAGCAGTGCCCAGAGACAATTACTGCACTGGAGCAGAAAACAAGCTTCTGAGCCTCTACCTTCACTGAGGCACTTTTAATGAAGATGTGAGGAGGAAAGAAAGAAATAATGTTCTCTTGGCACTTTGGCTTGGAAAATGTTAGCATAAACCAAGGCAACCCTTCCCTTTCTCAAATGAAAAGCAGAAGTTGTTGCAAGACAAGAAAAACAACGCTCCTAAAAGAGCCAAACTGTGATAGATGTGTACCACCAGTCTCTTTTCACAAGAAAGGGAACAAGCACTAATTAGCAACAAAAACACACACAAACTGAAGTGAGAACATCTTAGATGCCAGTCCTGGCTCTGCCATAGCTTTTGTAGGCACTTTCTTTAACTGCAGCCCTGCCAAAATGATGGGACAGAAGAATGGAAATTCCGTTCCTCATCACTTTGGGAAAAGACAAGACAGAAGGGGCTGTGGGACACAAGGATCCTGCTGGTGCCCAGGGAGATGATTCACAACACAACCAAGAATTTGCAAGTCAGGAAACTGTGTCTGGAGTCAACAGAGGAAAGCAGCAATAAGGAAGGCAGGGAAGGAGGGAGGGAGGAAACACGGAGTCTCCCTGGCACCCAACAGTTACATGCTGAATCTTAATTTAATGGGAGAGAGGGGAATATACACTAAATACCTTCAGAATTAAACCCTTGTAATTTACAGTTAAACCCTTGTAAACCAGACCATAGAGGATAACCACTACCAAGGTGATCAGCGAGATGTTCAGGCATTCACTGAACTCCAAAAAGAAAGAAAAAAACAAACAAAGAACAACAACAACAACAACACCTTCTAATTGTATAATTATTGGATGAGAAACAAGGCCTTTCACCCTTGAGCATCTCAGCAGGTATCAGTGGCCAGGTGGATGTGATACAGGAATGAGTTTCAGAAACATGACAGCCCCTCCATCCCAGTAAATGCATCCATTTCAGCACTGCAATCTAACATTACATTTAAGCCACTCTCAAACTGCCTTGCCACAGGCTCCTACCAATTCACCTGCCTGTACTGGCAGATTTCAGAGTTACACACGCAGGCCTGGCCTAGGCCCGTCAGCCCATAGAGCCTGGAGAGCAATCACATCAGATTTCTTATTGAAAGGAAATTAATCAAACCTATCATCACAGAAATTACTGCATCCTCAATAACAATTTAAAGAGCAGTGTAGGCACTCAAGCATGAAGAAAACGAGAAATCTGCTCCCTACCTGACATCTGCTGGATCTTCTGTCACCAGAACATCTGTCTTGCAGCTGGCAAGGGGATTGATGGAAAGCTCCACGGGGGGCACCACGAAGCTCTTACTGACTGGCAGCCACAGCCCTTGACCCAAACTGTAGGTGGACCTGGGAAAAGGATGAACATGTCACACAGGAACAGTGTCCATAGGGGATGGTGGCCCTCCACACCCCGCTTGGAAGCTGGAGCAGTGGTGGCACCATGAGATGAGTCAGTGATTTGGTCTTGTCCTGAAAGCCAAATGGGAGAGGGACGACTTGAGGTGTGACAGGAGAACATGGGGATGGGAAAACTCTGCTTTTTATTCCAGGAGGAGTTTCTGCCCATGCTGTCCTCATGTTTGCTGAAGGGGCAAGAGGGGAACCCTTCTCTGCCTGCCAAACATGAACAAATCTTTCAGGTCTGTCACAGACAAATGACACTTGTCTGTGGGAACTGACAGTGGTCAGAACATGGATTCTCAGGCTCCAGGCANAGAATGAGCTGGGATTGACCTAGAGGTTGCATCACTGTGATGTCCTCACGGCTCTCCCTTCCCAAATGCCCCAGCTGAACCCTCCCCTGACTCACCTGAGTATCTTCTCTGGCGCCTGCTCTCCCGTGACCAAGTCATATCCCCGCTCCAGCGTCGTGTAGGGCCAGGGCCTGGGAGGAGAGAGGGCAAACACAGCTGAGCACATCACTGGGCTGGCCAAGTGGCACAGGCACCACCCAAGGGGAGGAGAACTGGGCTCCTCACCACCAGGGGAACCGGGGCAGACCCAGCCCAGCCCGGTGTCCCCACTCACCCTTCGCTGTGTCCCCAGTCGCTGCGCACACACAGGTGCCGGTGGACGGGGTCTGGGGCGTATCCTTCATGGCAGCTGCACTCTCCTGCAACACAGCAGGGAAGGGTGGCATGTCTCTGGTGTGTCACTGACTGCACAGTCAGGCTCTCCTCCCCTGCTGCCCAGCTCTGCTTTGTCACAGCCACTCTGGTCTCTCCTGTGCCTCTGGAGCACTTTGGGCTCCAGAAACCTCCAGGAGGTGTGGAAAGCTGTAAGAAACCTGTAGTTATTCTCAGGGAGGGGATTACATGATCCAGCACCCACAGAGTAGCTGGGGGTGGGGTTTCATGATGCAGAAAGTCTGTCCTTTACCAGTGTTCACTCCTCAGCCAGGGGTTCACTCCTCAGTAGGGATCTTGACCTCCCTTTGAGCAGAGCAGTGTCCACCCTGTGCAATCCCCAAGGTAGACACCACAAACCCATCCCACATCCCCTTCCCACCTCCACTCTGCCATCTGGCACCAGGACAAGAGAGCAGAGTCTCCTGCAGCCCAAACTCCCACTGAAAGATGCAGAACCCCCCAACCTCCATCCTCCACAGACAGTTCCCTATCCCACAGCAAAGGGGCTCTCAGCCCTGCACCCCTCTGCTCTCTGGGTGCTGCCTCACTCTGCTCCTCTCTTTTGACAACAAGAGAAGACATTTCCCACACCAGAAACCCAACTGCACTTGGCCCAAATTGATTCAGTGTTTGGTAGAAATACATAACCCGGAGCAAGAAACAGCAAAATCAAAAGATTAATTGGATTTGCACGTGGAATTTCTGCTACAAGCTGCTGCCAGTGTTCCCCCCACCCCTACCCTCCCCTCCTCTCCCCATCGTGCCTGACGGTGCAGCAAAGCTGAGCTGTAAACACTGCTGAGGTGGGGACCTGGGGAGGATGCCGGGGAGGTGGGTACCCCCCTCACAGTGGCAATGCAGAGTGGCAGCTACCTGTGCTCCTCGGGATCCTAGGCAAGTTCTTAAAATGCCTCACAAGGATTACAGTAAAGAGCTTTATTGTCAGGAGGGAGCCAGATGGGGATTCAACCGCTGAGATTTTTTTGAGGAAGAGACGCCTGGGAAGGGAGAGGCAGCAAAAAAAGGAAAGAGTGGGGGGAAAAAAGAGACGGCTAATGATGTGCTAAAACGCAACAGCACCTTCATGAAATATTCACTGCCTCAAATGCGTCTAATATTAAAGATTAAATGTCCTGGGATTTGTCCTAGCGACTTGGAAGCACTGATTTATGATCTGTCAAAAGCTGCTAACCTCATGATTCATAACAGGGGCGGCAGGAACATTGCTGCTCCAAAGGGAAAGGGTTGGGAGAGAGATGGCAGCGCTTGGCCCTGCTCAGGCTCTTCCCTGCCTGGGGGCTGGGGCGGCCTCAGTGCAAGAAAACACAGGTCCTAATGGCTCCATCAGTGATCTTAAAAAAAGAAAAGTTATTTTTTTCCTTGGGTGCTTAGTACGCAAGTTTCCCCCGCCGTGCTGTGGATCATTAATTCCTGCCGCTTATTACATAACAAATATGTGCTCTGCAAATGAGAGACATCTCAAAGTGCTGGCGAAGCAGAGCTGGGAGTCTTGGGGCATTGGCTCAGGCTTGGCTCCTGCCACAGAAATTAGAGCAAGTAAAGAAAAAACACCTACAGAGGTCAGCATCCCATGGCCCAAATGCCTCTCCCCATATCGATGGCTGGGGGTGCTGGGTGGTGAACCCCCTTCCCACGGTGCAGGAGGGTTTATTTTGTCTGCTGGCTTGTTTACTGCTCCATCAGTTTGGCATCAGAAGGAGGAACTCTATCAACCCAGAGAAATATTGATTTTATCGACTCCAATCCTGGACTTTCAGCAGCTACAGCCAGTGCTCGAGACTTTATTGGGAGGTTTATTGGGACGTTTATTTCAGTAAGTGAGAGGGCAAGTGGTGGCACCAGCTGGGGAGAGATCCAGGGCAGGAGAGAGTGGGGATCAGCTTTGCACAGGTTTCCCAGGGTGAGCTACACCCCTTTGGCAGAGTTTTGGAAACTGGATAGGAAGGCTCGCAGCAGGAGATCAGCTGCGTGCTGCAGTCTGCTGGAGGAGTGAGGACTCAATTGCCTCGGGTCAGATGGTTTAGGATCTGTTCCTCTATCTGACAATTAGTGGGGCTTCCAAAAAATTTCAGCAGAACCTGCTGTGCTCTTACAGGTTTCCAGGAGCTTTTGCCCTCTCCTCAACAGCATCCACTTTCCTTCTTTGGCCCCCTGAACTACTCTGTTATTTTCAGTCTGTCCCCATCCTTCCCTGAGCCAGGGAGGATGCTGAGCCTGGCTAACCCCCACGTAATGAGAAACACCTGATAAAATGCCTGGAGTGGGGGGAACAGGGTTCCCATACCTCTAAGCCCTCTTCAGGGTGTGTTTTTCAACATGCTGCTAAAATAAATCAAACCGTCAAAAGGCCAAATTAAAGTGTCTTTGTTCAAAGCAACTGCATCCGAGATGGACACAGTTATCCACTCAAGCCTGCTGCAGCTAAGTTAGGATTCAAGCTGAGCCTGAAGCCAAAGTCAACCAAAGTAACCAAGTTTGACAAATAACTGCACCTGGAGCTGGATGCAATTTCCACAGGTCCTGCACACGCCTCTGTGCAGCGTTCAGCTGTCACAGGAGGCAAATTCATTCACAAATGAATCAGGATCTACCAACCCCCAGGACAAGGATCCTGCTCCCACTGCCAGCACCCCACACCCTGCCCATGGCACAGCCGTGCAGGGTCCTTCCTCTGCCTTTGGATTCAGAAAGCACAAACCAGGTTGGAGAATCCATGGCAATTCTTCAGCTGTCACAGCCAAAGGAAGGATCACTGCTCACTCAGTATAAATGAGGGCAGGTCCCAGGGCTCAGCTCTGGAGGTCCAAATTGTATTTCCAGTGTGTTATTAAACAGGTGGAGGCTTTAGCTCTCTTTTTTAATAGAAAAGCTGGAAGTCACTGAACTATTCCTTCATTACACTCTCCATACTGTGCTGCTGCTTCTGTTGGAATGGGAAATGGGGTCTCACACTACACCCACAGCCTCCCTGCCTGTCCCCACAGTGCCTGGGAGCAGCAGAGCAGGGCTGCAGGATGAACCATCAGCATGGCAGGATAAGCCTGTTAGCCTCATTATGGAGAGAGCCGATCTGCTGATAATGCTGCAGGAATCCCCCTAATCCACCCGCCCCGTGCTCAGCAGGAAGTGGAGGCTTCCCCGTGCTCCCAGGGAAGCTGCTCTGTGCTGTCACTGGCACTTTTATTTAAGGAGCTGGAGGAGCTCTGGCAGTGGTGGAGCAAAGCTGTTCCCTGTCAGCCTTCTCCTGGCACTGCTGGTGTCCGTGGTTCCCTCCTCCATGGCAGCACCTCCACCGCTGGCACTCACCCCTGCCCTGGAGGAAGGCCCTGCTGTGCCAGGGCTGTGCCCCAGCTGCACATCCTGGGGACAAGTCCAGGCCCCAGCTGGGGTGGCAGCCTGGTCCCAAAGGCTGTGGGGCTATAAACACACACCTTTCCAGCCGTGTGAGCATTGCACAAACACGCTCACACCTGTCTCAGGGCTGCCTCTCCCACACACAAAGGGATGCAGAGCTCAGCCACAGTTTTTGTGTCCACTCCTCTCTGGACAGGGAACACATCAGCCCCAGCAGAGCATCCTCGGTGCCACTGAGCCTCAAAGCTGCAGCAGCCCCACGTTCCCAGCCTCCCAGTAAAGCTCTCTGAAAAGATCCTCTTCTACTCCTGGCACCTGCTGTTCCTGCTCTTCAGGGATGGCACCTTCCAAACCTGAGCCTCTGCTTCATCCTGATGAGAAATGCAACTTTTCTAGAAGCAGTTTAGCACTCAGTGAACAAGACAAAGAAAGTGGCTCCTGCCCTGACGACCTGGCATAGAGCATGGAGGGAAAAACCTGGAGTGAATTTGACATTTACCTCTCCTCTACCCCTGCTGCAAGTCACCCTCCTCACCCCCATCCATCACAGCACTTAAGTGCAAGCTTAACCTCCAAGGATTGTGCCTGAGTTAAAGCTCTGCGCAGATTTAATTCTCATTATCATCTGCTCAGCTCCTACACTGCACCTCCAAGGAACACATGAGCTGATGACAGGAAGCAGAGGAGGGTCCTGAGGCTGGCCTGTGTGCCATGGCTGTCACCTTCGGGGCTGGGCACTGCCCCAGAGCTGGCCACGGAGGGCTGAGAAGCCCCTGCAGCACCGGTTGGATGGCCCATTCAGGGGGATGGGTTCAGGAGCAGCTCCATACAGCAAAACCCATCCCTCTTCCCTCCTCCCCGCGCTCTTTAGACAAGCACAGAAAATGCCATTACAAGAACATTAGCAGCTGCAGGATTAAACACTCTAATGGCAGAAAATGAGAGTGCAAAGACAGCACAGATAACCTTAACTCGGCCCCTGGCAGGCACGAGTTTTGATTGCTGTTTATGTATAACACTTCAGCCTGGAGCTAAATTAGCTGGGGAGTTAACTGCCTCCTGCCCTGCTTGGTGCACCAGGCAAGCTGTGCCTCCGCAGGAAAAGGAATGGGATATTACATGGGTTTTGACCAAGTTATTAAACTCCATACCTTAGAGAGACAGAACCTCATCCTATAAAAGTCTAAGTCAATAAAGGCACCGGGATCCTCCAACGGGGAAAACAGCAGAAGTGCACAAAGAACAAACAAATATTGCTTGATGTGCACAGAACCTGCGTGGAATTAAACTGAGCTATAGGAAGGAATGGCTGTTTTCATAAACACAAATACACCCTCGCCGAGGTTGGTCATCTCCTGATTTACATGCTCAGCTCTGCAACCTCCAAATCCCCTTAACAGGTTGCCTTTAAAAAAATAGCTCTGTGTAAAATGACTTTCATCTGCCTCCTGCCCACAACACACCCCTGTCCTACCCAGACAGCAGTACCATCTGTGGCTCTGGTGACAAACTGGCCCATTTGGACGATGATGGAAACCTTTTTTTTTTTTTTTTTTTTTTTTTTTTTCCCTCCTCCTATTTTCCAAAAAAAAACCTTTCTT
>VXBB01021498.1:11939-50194 GCA_013399915.1 Illadopsis cleaveri
TTAATCTCCTCCTGCTAATTTCCAGAAAAGAACCTTTGCTACTACATTTCATCTGGTTCTTTCAAGCTCGTGCTTACTGCTTTGGCTGGGGAAGGGGGGGCTACCAATTGTGGATGCAATGAGAGAATTTTGATGAAGAAACACCTGATTTATAGATGGGGGAAAAAAAAATTCAACACATTTGCACCTGCTAATCAAGGTAGCTATCCATCTCATTTATGCCACTGCTCCAGCAAGCCTGACAGCACAAAATCAGAGGCTGTTTCTTCCAGCATTTGGCCCTGAGGGATTGATTCTCCAGCAGGTCTCTTCAGCAGTGCCCACAGAATGTGCAAGTGAATCAGTTTTGTGCATACAAAGCAGGTAATTGTGCTCACAAATCAGGATTTGCATATGCTGCTGGAAAGGGATGCTCTCCTCCAGGCTGGGAAGGGAGGCCAGCGAGGCAGCAAGCACTCCTGGATTTTACCCAGGGGTATCCCAGAGCGTGGCACAAGCAGCAGCACCAGCACTGCTCCCACATCTCTTCAAAACGTGGAGAGTGAGGAGAGCTGACAGCCGGTCCCACAAGACAACAATCCTTCCCCCTGTTCTCATCTCAAGCAGCGCAGGCAGCACCTGCCAGGAGGATGGGGGATTTTGGTTGAACATCTCCAGGCAAGGAGCACATCCTGCCCTGGAGAGGTGCCTGTGCCATCTGATGTGGCAGCTGGGCACGGTCACTGTGTCACATCTGCAGGGAGGAGCCCTCTGCAGTGTCCATTTGTCTCTGGATTTGCAGTCAGACCAACCAGCCTGGCCGTTTCCAAGGCAGGAGGGGTGAGGGAGATGACATTTTGCTCATGTGCAGATGTCAGTGCTCCCTCTGAAATGCTCTGATGAGCTGGGGCTTTGCAACACAGGTTTCAAATTTGTCAGGGGGGCAGCAATCATTTAATTAAAGAGTGAGTCACACGACAGAGACACGAGGGAAGGCAAATTAAGGTCAGGCAACAAAGTGGATTTTGACATTTCCTCATGTTTCAGAACCTGTTTTCACTGGGAATTATTCCTCACACTGAAGGAGTACTGGGTGTCCAGAGTCACAGGTCAATGCATTGTACAGACAAATCCCATCCAAAACTCCAACCCAAAGAGTGTGCAGGGAGAGGTAAGAGCTTGAGTGTCACCAGGGAGAGCACAGGTGACCTGGGGCTCTGTCCCAAGGTGTGCCTGGAGCCCATGGCACTGCCACCAAGGACAGGTCCTGCCCACAGAGGTCTGTCTACACCTCGGAGCAAGGAAGCTTGGGACAAGGCTGGATCCACACTGCCATGGAGTGGCCTGAAGGGGAAGGCTGAAGTCACATTAGCCATAAATGTGCTGGAGGACCTCAATGCTGGCTCTGCTGCTCTTCACAGAGGCAGCTTTGAAGGCTTTCAGCCTCCAGAGAGGACAAACTTCAGTCCATCATTCTCATGGGTGCTCTGTCCAGCCCGAGAAGGCAGAGGACAGGGGAATCCCTGGCACCCATCACTTGGGATGCTCACAGAGAGGATAAAATCCCTGACCCAAAAAGGTTGAAATCCAGACAGGATTTATGTGCTGCAGTAAAACCACAGGCCTTCCTCTCTCGTGGTGATAAAAGTAAATCACCCTTAAAAATAGAATGGCATTAATAAAAATAAATCTAAAAGTACATGCAGTGTATCATGGGGTTACAGTCTGCCTCAGCCTGGTGGGGAAAGTTCTCACTAGTTAAAGGCTGGTCAATGGTGATGGACAGACATGGTGCACAGGGTTATGTCCTGGGGTACAAGGTCAAGCAGGTACTTCCAAAGGCCTAATTTCAGTTCTTGTGAAGTCTGGGCCTCTTAAGGGAGTCTCAGATTTAGGCTGTGAAGGTCAGCAGCCCTATCAGTGGCCCCTGCTCGATCCACGCGGATCCAACTGGCAGGAACAGGAGAAAAATGCTGGTTTATTCATGTGCACACTCCCAGGCTGGAGAGAGGGGGAAGAAGCCCATGGACAGATTTCAGGAGAGGGCCCTGAAGGCTGAGATGCTGCTGTGCCCTCACCATGGGCAGGCAGGGACCACGGGCACCAGGGCTGGGAGCCACAGAGCAGCTGCCGAGGTTCAGCTGCAGCACAGTGCTGGGGCAGAGCAAATCCCAGGATGATGAGCATCGCTCCCTTCCCTGCAAACAGGATCTGACACATCCTGCTCAAGCGTGGGGCATCCAGCAGGAGCTGCTGGGAGCTGGGGACACAGCAGGAGCGGCAGCTGGGCTGGCCCCCAGAGCAGCAGCTCCTCACACCCGAGGCCATGGCAGGATCCAGCCAGCTCTGCTCGCTGCCAAGGATGGGGCTGGAGAGGGGAGCCACAGGGCTCTCCCAACAGGGGACTCGTGCTCTGGCTCCACATGCTCTCCCTGTGGTTTCTGCTGCAGGCAGAGTTGTTTCTCTCCTCCTCTGAACCAGGGGACAGCTGAATGCATCTCCCCTCTCCCACTGAGGTGGCTGCATTTTGCCAGAGCCTGAAACAAAAATCCTTCTGCTCTGCGACATCTGGATGAGAATAGCCTCCTCCTGCACCATCTCCATCTGTCAGCATGGCTGTTGGCACCTCCCAGCCCTCCCTGGGACTGTAGGTGATGCCCAGGGCTGTCTACACAGGGAATTCATCCAGTATCACTGCTCTGCTGAGCCATGCCTGCCAGGCCCTCCACGCAGACAAGCCTTGAGGAACAGGAATGCTAAGAAGAGAAAATTGTCTTGACCAGGAAAATGAGTTTGTAAGACCAAGTTCAGTATTTGCATCTCAGCTGAGCAGGGAGGGATGAGAACAGGGTTACCCTCACCACCCCATGAGGTGTTCATGACTCTTAAGGATTTCTTATTCTAGTCTGTGCATTAATGACAGTCAGGGGCTTTGGGAGGCTTAGGAAAAGCCTTCTCCACAGTGAGCCATCCTTCAAACCCTCTGGCAGAACCAGACACCAACACCCTTACCTGCAGCCATGAGTCTCATACACACACGAGGTGGAGAAGCTTGTTGCTGAGGGGGAAGCAGCTCACATGGAGAGCTGGGACTAAGCTGGGATGGCACATTCCTGCAAGGAGAGGAGCTTGGGTGCTCTTCAGACACCCAGCAAGCCAGCACCACCAGGGACACTTGTCTGCACACCACCCAGAAGGCATCCAACCCAAGGCTGGTGAGTCACAGCACAGAAACCCAGCACTGTCCCCAGGCCACCTTCCCACGCAAGGTCCTGTCACCCTGTGTTGTTTGCTGTGCTCTGTGCTCTTGGCTCACTGCAGACTCCAGGGCTCCCATGTGTCATCCAACACAGACAGAAGGGAAGGTGACACTTGTCCTTTGCCCAGCCCCACACCTGAGTCCCAGCAGGGCTGGCTGCTGCACCACAGGCAGGGGCTGCACACCAGCAGAACACACCTGGCAGAACACTCATCTAGAGATGAGGATGGGTGGCACAGTTCACCCCACCACCAGGAATGGTTGGAGGACATATCCAGCCTAGGTAACCACCAGGAACAAGCACTAACAGGAATCATGGTGCCCTGCATGTAAATGGCCAGAAATAAAGGGATGGAGAAGGAGTTAACTCACAAGTAGGTTTTCCAGGCTGGACAGCAGAACAACTCAACTTAGATGCAGATAAACTCCACATGCCTGGAGAGCTGCCACACCAAAGAACTGGTAGATCCACCATTTCAAATCCCCATCTTGTGCCCATCTTATTCACATTCTGCTGATCAGGGTCACCACTTTGTGACCCTGCTAGTACCTCTCAGTCCCCCATACCTACCACCAGGCTAGAGCAGAGGTGAGCCAAGAAAGCACCAAAATACCCAGTGACAGACCTTCTCCCTCACCTCTCCGAGCTCTCCAAGGTCTCCACTCTCCCCCAGCTCCCCTTACCTGTGTCCTGGTCACACAGCTGCTCACAGGCATCAGTGGTCCTCTGTCCACAGAGGTCTCTCACCCAGGGGGACGTGGCATTGATCTGATAGTACAGGGACAGCTTGGCTGGGTTAAGCCAGTCTGAGATGTCCAGGTAGCTCCCCTCGCTCACAACGAAGCTGCTGCCTGGGGGAGTGGGAAAAAAGCATGTTAGGTGAGCGTGGAAACTTGAAAGGAAAACCCTAAATGTGCATTTTGGCCCAACATCAGAACACTGCACTCTTCAGGAGCTGCTGTGATGACAATATCTGCAAAATAATGATGAGTTCACTAACAGCTGGTCCGAAAGAACTTCATTTGACCACTCCTCTTCAGAGGAATGTGCTCCAGCAAATGGTCCACCAGCTCCCTGCCCTTACACTACCAAGGTTTGATTCCCAGGTCTGTGCAGAAATGTGGACCAGTGTAATTATTCTGATCTGCAATCAGAGCATCACTGCCCCAGCTCAGGGAGGTGGAGCTCAGGGCACAGATTGGCAGCAGCAGCAGGGCCTGTTCACCTTTATTGGAGGTGAGTGGATTGGCCCAACACACAACTTCTTCTCTGAGTTGTCTCTCACCAGACACTCCCCCACCCTCTCCCTCCTGTGAGTTAAAAGTGAATTCCTGCCAAAAATATTTTCTTACAAAATCTTACGCTTCTTTATTTTGCGAAGTGTATTTTTCCCCACTGGCATCTGGGAATATGCATCATCTAATTAGCCAAATAGATTTTCAGTTCAGCCCAATCATTTCCTTATCTAACATCTGAGGCCCAGCATCGCTTGGGGGATTTTGCAGGCGCAGAGGTCCTCATTAACTCTGATCTTCAATTACATTGATTATAAGACTGCCTCCATAACAGTGCTGCACAGATCAGAGAGGAGCCAAAAAACCTCTGCCATTAAGTGGTGTTTTGCAAAACTTACCATGGTAAAAGCCTCTAAAAAGAGGGGAGAAGAAACCTGCAAGGAGGAGTGGGCAAAGGGAAGTGCCAGGTAGCCCAGGAACCCACAGCCACCTTTCCACTAAGTCTGAGGCCTTGCAACGTGTGCAAAACTTGCAACCACTGTCTGAAGATTGAAATCCTCTTGAGAGATTACTCAGAGACATCAGTCTACAGATCCAGGGCCTGTTGTCATGAAACTTTAAGCCTTATGACCCTTAGTAAAGGACTAGGACACCATCCTTTTAAGCACCAATTTACTTTGATGAAAGCCGAGAGATTTAAAAAGCAGGACAACAAACCTGCAGCAGCAGCCACCCCACATGAACCTGCCTGAATACAAACTCTGGGTCTCCTTTTGAAGAGGATCCCTGATGCTTAGCAAGAGGGAGCCCTTCTCACCCTCATCCTGCGCCACATTATCCATGCAAAGGATAAAACAAGCAGAGCCTCAAGTCAAGCAGCCCAGCGAGTGACCTCATTTCCAGGCATCCCAAGATCTCAGCACCGTCCAAATCCAAGCCCTAATTTCCCATAAACTGAGGTCTTTGACACTCAGAGTGTTTATACACCATAAACATATTCACAGGCGCATCCCTACACTCAAAGCCAATGAAGGCTGCCAAGCTGCTGACTGCTCAGGCAAATGAGAATGAGACATCGGGATCCAGCAGCTCTGGAGACACAGCAAGGCAGGAGCTGCCCCGCCAAGGCTGCAGGATACATCTCAATCAGACACAAGGCAGCAGTAAATCACTGGGTAAACCCCCCTCAGCACCACTGGAAAGCAGAGAAACACTCAGCACTAAGTTTCTTAGAGCCACGCGGTTTTACCTCTAATTATTCTTTCCAATGAATTTTTAAAGATAGCCTTACATACCAGTAACAACAATTGCTGGTTTCTCTCCCCAAACAGAAATGCATCGTGTACCCTTTGGGAGTGTTTACTATTTACGGGTAGGTGTCTATGTAGTAACCTGTCAATTTTGTTTTCCTCCTGATTTCCGCAGCTCCCTAATAAAGAGCAAGGCTTGGGAAGCACGTAGAGTTGTTTTGAGACTCAGCTACAGACAACTCCCTCTGCACCCAAGGACTGAAGAGCGAAACCAGCAGCTCTTGATTAAATCCCTACTTAATGAACCCCACTTCTGGTTAAAATATAGCTTGGAAGTAACAGAAGCAAACCCGACACAAACCAGACGCATCATTCGTATTCTGAGAGGTGAAGGTGGCTGGAGCTGGCAGAGGACCTTGGCCCAGGACAGCAGGGAAGAGCCCATGGTCAGCTGGGTGATGGAGGGGTGACCTCTGGAGCTCCCCAACATGGAATTATTTAGGTGGAAAAGACCTTTCAGATCATCAAATCCAACTGTTCCCCCAGCACTGCCATGGCAACCTGACCATGTCCCCAGGTGTCACATGCACACGCCTTTTAAATCCCGCCAGGAATGGGGACCCACTCCATCACTGCCCTGGGCAGCTGTGCCAGGGCTGGACAACCCTTTCTGTTAAGAAATTTTTCTTTATATCCAACCTAAACGTCCCCTGGTGAAACTTGAGGCCATTTCCTGGTCTCCTATTGCTTGTTACTTGGGAGTAACAAGCAAACCCCGCCTGGTTCCACCCTCCTGTCAGGGAGTTGTAAAAAGTGAAAAGATTCCCTCAAGCCTCCTTTTCTCCAGCCCACTCAGCTGCTCCTTATCAGACTTGTGCTCCAGCCCCTTTCCCGGCTCCAGATATTTTGAAGATTAATTACTTATTTTGATTTTAGTAAGTCTGATTGAGAAATTATCCTCATTATCAGGTTTTTCAGGGTTTTTGTGTTTGTTTGTTTGAAAAGCAGCAGTGAAAACATCTCAATCAAAAATTCCTG
The DNA here is from genome assembly GCA_013399915.1 of Illadopsis cleaveri. Taxonomy (NCBI): domain Eukaryota; kingdom Metazoa; phylum Chordata; class Aves; order Passeriformes; family Timaliidae; genus Illadopsis; species Illadopsis cleaveri. Next base: position 18,702 of record VXBB01021498.1, read on the forward strand.
AATTCAGGCTCAGTGCAAAATGAAGATTTTTCTATCTCAGTCTGAAAAAAACCCAAACCTGGGGAAATTAAAGGTTTTAGTTTCCTTCCTTCCTCCCTTCTTTCCTTCCCTTTCTTTTCCTCCCTTTCCTTCCTCAGAGGAGGGAGGGGACAATTTCCAGCAAGGAAATTTCTCACATCTCTGAAGCTGAGTGTGTGGCAAGATTTTGAGAGACATTCCCAGACACCCTTATCACCTTTGCTCCCACTGAAAACACAAACAAACAAACACCCCAATCTCAATCCCTTTATAGCTTGCCTGGGAAATAAATAACAGAAAAAGGCCTTCTACAAATATTTTGAAAGCTAAAATACTGATGATTTCAAAGCCTTTTCACCATTTTTTTTCTCTTCACTTTCAAAGAATCCACACGTAGAAAACAGTTTTCAAAAGTTACCATCGTGTACATATCAAAACTACCTTGAAAAGCTCAGAAAGGGCAAGCTGAGGAACAAAAATCCTTTTAGAAACTACGAAAAAAACAAACATTTTCTAAGCAAGAACTGTTTCAAACACCTTCAGCTTGCAGGGAACATCAGCAGGATTTGTTTTCTGCAACAGCAGTCTCTGGCTGGAGGGAAGGGGAGTGATGGGGGACTTGAGGGGTGTAGAACCCACTACAAACCACCCTCCTAAAACCTTTCTGGAGGACCTCAGACCCTACTGAATCACCCCCACACCCAGTTTGAAGCACACCTTCAGCTGCTGCCTGCAGCCCCCAGAGCAGGTGCCAGCACAGACACTCTGAAGACACCTGGAGGGACTGTCCACCCTGCTGTCCTCTGCTGCCAACCTCCCAGGTGTCCTCCTAGATACAACTCTCAAGCCTCCTACTCAAAGCCTTGCTGGAATCTCCCTTGAATGGAGACATTTAGGCCACAGGATAAAGCAACCATCAGCCAAACAGGTGAATACAGAAATAAAATGACAACTCTGCTGTGGGCCTGATATTTCTGAGTCTGAGAGATTTTAGCCTGCCAGCAGCTGCTAACTTTTACCCAAGGGAAAATTTCTCAAGAAAGCTTCTTCTCAAAACAATCTTGGCAAACAACTCTCCTTTCTCCAAACAATCTTTCTCCAGGTGGTGTTTTGCTGTTTCTCTCGTTTAACGCATGGCATTAGAGAAGTGCCGTTCCTATTCACCAACCATGTTACGTCTGTATGGGAACACCTTATAAAAGGTAGTAAGAATTAGACAATAAAGCCTTTTTTCTATGTTCTTTGCCTTCTGAAATATTTGGAGTCTCTCATCTTTCTTTCCTGTCCCACAATGACACTCTACAACGCAGCACCACCTCCCAGGAGCCCCATGCAGGGACATGTCCCTCAAAAGCTGTTGGCTTTATGAGGCAGCCAATGCCATGGAGCAGGGTGGGGAACACCAGGATGATAGAGTTTATAACACGTGGCCAGAGTGTTATGCGCCCTGTGTAAATGTATCAGTCTCTGAGGGTGTCCTGCATCTCTCAGAATGCCTTAAAATAATTTTGCCAGACGGCTCTTCAGGTGTGTTTCGTAACGCAAAAGGTTTAATAAAGACAAAATAACAAACAATACAGAAACAAAAGAAATGCCGAGCACAGGTGTCAGAGAAGCCCCTGACACCTTGCTAAAACACCCCGAAAAGCACTTGAGCTCCTTTGTGTATTTATAAATACTTAACGATTTAGGAGGGATACCTTGGCTTGTTGCCAATAGAAAGTTACAGATGTTGAGAGACATTTTCTAAAGCCCAACCAGCGCCCCTGTGCTGGCACTGGACCAACCACAGCGAGAATATCCCAGAAGATTCTCGTCCATTTCCCTTCTAAGTTCAAAGGTAAACTGAAACTCTTTTCCTTCTATAGAAACACCTGCTTGGGCGTGGGAGTGCATTACTACACCAGGACTCAGCTACAACCCTCTCCCAGTTCTACAAGGTCCAGCAGCCCCTCAGGGGGTTGATTTGTTTGGGTTTCTGTGTTGTGTGTGTTTTCCACTCCCCCTGTTCCTTCCCCAGCACTGATCAAAGCCAGATGAGTTGAGGCGGCGTCAGAAGTTCACGTCTCTCATGCTGGGGTCTCCTTCAAAGTTCAGTGGAATTGCTTAAGCCCTGACAAAAGAGGCTCGAAGTTTTGACATTTCAAAAATCATTTTCAAGAACACAACAGGATAAAACAGCTCAGAAGAAATATCTAACAAGGGAAAAGAACAAAGCACCCAAAAGGCAGCCAAAAGGGTTTGGCTTTTCCTTTCTCTTTCTTTTCAAGGGAAAAGATCAAAACATAATTTTTTTTGAAGAACATCTATTTCTTCCTCCCTCTGCTCTTTTTGTCATCTTTGGTCCATTCACTGTTTCTTGGCCAACAAAACTCCTTTTCATCTAAAATTAGTATTTTGTGTTGGGAAGCAATGGGAGGTCATACTAGAGGTTGCTATTAATGTATCCAGCCCTATGCTATCATACAATTCTAATCCTGCTACAGATAGTTCTTACAAACACTAGAGGAAAGCTGATCCCTCTTGCTTCATTCTATAGGTACAAAGAATAACCCTATTTGAATTCTTTAGAGACCTCTTTTTTCCCTTGTTAAATTTGAAAGAATATTGCCCAAAGAGACAACTCCTCCCCTATCAGCTCTTCCCCTTGATCAGCTCTGCCTCTGCTGCCCTGGGCCCAGGGCATGAATAACTCTGCTTCTTAAATTTCTCCCAGAAAATGCCAAAAAAACGGACAGACTTTGGATGCCCAGCTCACATGCACTGATTTAAGAAAGGAAATGAGTCTTGGGGCAGGACTGCACTCACAGACCAACACAGTGCTCAGCTTTACCATCCCTCTCCTTGCCCAGCACAAAACCAGGTGATTTGGGAATAATTTAAGTAGCTTTAAGTCAAACTCTAAGTTCTGTAGTCTAGTTTGAATCCAGAGACAGCATCACACCAGGTTAAAATCCAAGCCAACCCTGTTTACATTTTTTTTTAATTATTTCTCTCTTTGAGCAAGGTGAAATGCTTAAACAGAAAGTTATGATACAAAGATTAGAAAGCAGAACAAGCTTATAGACACGTTTTTCATTCAGTCCTCCCTCAGCTGAAGCCCTCACAGTTTATATGTCACAGTGCTTGACTCCAGGGTGTAATTTCAGCACATGAACTGCCCCCGTGGGCTCTCACCTCCCAAACCCATTGATGACCAAACCTGGAGACCCTCATCCCCTCGAAACACCACCAACCCTGCCAGAGCTTTTCCACCCTGCCAAAGCAGAAGTCAATTAGCAGCACATGTCTGTGTGTAATCACAGCTCAAACTGGCACCACCTCTCCTGTGGGAGGAGCAGGGTTACAATTTAAATGTTAAATTGCATTTCCTTGATCATTCTGACAGACTCTTTCTTTGGGTTTCCTTGTCAGTCAGTCTTGATTTCTCCAGGGCTGAGCTCCTGGCAAAAAACACACATATTTATAAGGGAGGTGATGGCTCAGCCAACTTTTCCTAAACTAAAGCACAAGGAATCTGCCCACCCTGCCTTGTGGTCAAGCTCATGCTGCAACGAGATCTCCCATGGCAGCTTTAAACAATGTAATTGTGGAGGTGTTGGTAAGAGCACATCTCTGTCCTCAGAAGACATCTGGGCCAGCAGTGGCTGAGACAGAAATGAGACTCCTAAAAAAAATAAAAACCCCTTCTCCTTAATGCTCAGTATCTCCCAACTCCCACGCTGCAGCCTGGGGCACTCTAACAGTGATGCTCTCCAGATATCACAAAAGGGCTCAGAGAAATCCAGCCTATATCTAATCACATCACAAAGCACAGAGGAGCTGTGATAAGCTTGTTGTATGAATGCAGAAGTCAATGTTTGCATCTCTCCATCTCTGGGAGGGAGAGCTGGTCAGAGATGCACCATCCCTCCCAAATCAGAGGGAAAATGGTGTTGGTGAAGCCCAGCAGGTGCCAGGAAATGCCCTCTCCCCACAGGGGTGGGCACCTCCTGCCTCTGTCAGGGTTGTTATAAATGCATGTTATAAAGTTGGCTTTTTGCAAATATTGGGATTAATACTGTATGTATAACTGTACTGTATTGTGTTTTGTTAATAGAGTTTAAAAAAGTGATGAATGGATTTTCTGATTGTGACAGTGTGAATAGTGGAAAGACTGGGTTTTTTCTTCTTTGTGACGTCTAGACTGACCAAGCCAAAAAGTATGGGGGAAAGGTCATCACCTTGTAACCCTGCATGAAGGCTGCTAGATTTCTGGTTTTTTTATCAAAATGAAAAAAGCCAAAAAACCTCAAGAAAAAGATTTATAAGACCCATGTTACCAGACAGAATGGAGCCACTCACAAATAAATCTACCAAATAAGATGATTGGGGACACTTGAAACAGAAAAGAATGTTTTAATTTCTATAGAATATGTAAAACAGCAATTCTTAAAACACAGTAATTGAAAGAGAAGGGTGTGCTTTCTGGTGAGGCACCTCAGCTGGAATATTTGCCCTTTCTATCTCCTAATTGTCTATTTTTATTTTTTTATTAAACTAATACATTTTTAAAAGAGAGTGGAACTTGTTTTTCACAGGATGCAACATGTCCCAGCCCTGAACAGCTCCTGCTCACACCATCCAAATGGCCAATCCTGCTGGCTTTGCTCCAGTGAATCCTGCAAAGGAGAAGGAAGAAGCATTTGGCTTCCCTTGCAAATGGAGCTGCCCCAGGAGCTGGGAATGCTCTGGCAGGCACAGGGCTGGGGAGCAGCTGAGCAGGTTTCACAAGCCTGTCAAAGCCACGATAAAAACATGATGTACTTCAGCCTCCAGAACCTTATTAGTTCTTCATGCAAAGTGCGTTCACGCCGTAAAACCATCCTGGAATCCCTTTGATCCACGCTGATACAGTTCATAAATTGATGTTAATATTTAGAGTTCATGTCTGGTAACACTGCAGCCATTTGCTCACATTTTCTTGCCAGGCAAGCAGCCACGGGAGCGGGAGTGAGCTGTAACACAGGCACGGAGGTGACCCTGGTGATTACGAGCTGCTGAAATAAAATGCAATTTGTAAAGCTGCTCCCAAACACGGCCACCTTACATGAAACACACAGGGCCTGGAGCAGCCAGACGTGACACTGAGTCTGCAACACAAAAGTGTTGCTTGTGTCAAAGTCCTGACCCAGACCCCCATACAGCAAAAACCATGGGAGGAGAAAACAGCACAAGAAAAAACTTATTTTAAACCAACACCTTCTGCTGATTTCAGAGGGGACTTATGGATCTGGGAGCAGCTGGTGAACATGGGAGACCCCAATTTCGGAATCTTTCTGAAAGCCTGAAGAGATCACAGCATCACAGAATGCTTTGGGTTGGAAGGGACCTTAAAGGTCATCCTGTTCCATCCCTCTCCCATGGGCAGGGATACTCTCCACTGGACCAGACTGCTCAGAGCTCCATCCAGCCTGACCTGAGATAGCTTTGAGATGAGATCTCTTTCTCCATCCTTCTGGTACAAACCTGGGGAGCTTCACCTGTAAATCAGAGAGTGTCTCCAGCTCCTCCTTGCTGCCAAATGGGGTGGGGACACAGCCAGTCCCCCACCTCCCATGGCTCATCTGTGTGGCCACATGTGCAGCCCACCCTGAGGGCACGAGGTAATGCTGGTCACCTCCAAGAGCTGCAGAAGACGGAGCAGGAAATGTCAAAAACAAACAATTTAAAGCAACACATTTAATTAAAACCAAACCGAGAAGTTGTTGTGAGTCCCAACAATTGCAGTCTGCAGAGCAACCTTCAGGGAAAATTAACACAGGCTGCTAATAGCTGCATCCAATTCACCAGCATCTTGGAGGAAAGAGTGGTGGGGGAAGGTAGGAAATAATCTGCAGATGAAACAATTACTGATCAGCTGCGTGGCGAGGACAGCACGGCGTCGTTCAGGCAGGCAGATGCAGATGCACAGAGATTAAAAGAATAAACAAAAAAGAAGCTCCCTCCACCTCTGCCATCTTGTCAGATGCTCCAACCCAAAACACAGTCTCGAGTGGAAATTCCATTTCTGCTGGCCTCTTGGCTTGGCAAGAGGGGGTGTGGGTTTGCTCTGGTTTCATCCTGGAAGGGTTCATCCACACTTGCAGGAGGGACAGAGCCAACACAGGGGCAGCTTGTCATGGGGGGGACACTGCCCACACTGAGCTCTGATCCCACAGTGGGGACCCTGCCTGCCCACACTGAGCTCTGATCCCACAGTGGGGACCCTGCCTGCACACACTGAGCTCTGATCCCACAACAGGAACCCTGCCTGCCCACACTGAGCTCTGGTACCTCTCTACACCCATCCCACAGCCCAGCAAGGTGCAGAGGGATCACCACAACTTCCCTGGCACACATCTCAGAAGAGGAGGGAAGGAGGCTGTAAATGCCCCAAGATATCTTTGACAGAAACCTGCTTTATGCCCTTTGCTTTATTTCCACTTATAAAACAAAGCCCTACAAGCCCCTCGCTAAACACAGCTCTTGCTTCCCTCTGCACCACGGGAGGATCTCACCCACCTCTCCCACTAAAGTACAAACATCCACCCACACCGTATATAACCTCTCACAGGCTGTAAAAATGGGAAGCTTTAATTGATACTATATTTCATACTGTTGTGCAGCAAGGACGTACTCCAGGCTGAGCCCTCCAGAGTATCTTTCTCCACCCTGCCTTCCCTGCAAGCCATTCCCATTGCTCCAGCTCTACTTTTTTGAATTATTACTTACAAGAAAAAAACAAAACCAAAAAACAACTATTGAATGTAGAGCTGAGTGGCTCACATATTCATAAGAGGTTTTATTACTCAGATGGAGGGGCTCTCTTTCCTTTCTTCCCCCCTTTGACACGGCTAAAGGGTCCTCTAAATAATGCCTTGCATTTCCATATCCTCATAAAAGCCACGACATTCTTTCCATAAATCTGAGCCACCTCTAAAAATCAGAACAACTCCTTCTGCTCAGCACGGGCAGAGGCTGCCTCGAAACACAAAGCCCTGGAGCAGCAGAAGGGAGGAGAGGATGCTCCAACCACTGCGTTGGAAGAGAGGATTTAGCGGCACCAACTCATTTCTGGGAAGCAGGAGGCGCCAGCCCTCCTCAGCTCCTGCCAGGCTCTCCTTGATCCAGCTGCTCCATGAAGTGAAGGCACAGCAGCTGTACAAACCAGGCAATAACTGCTCAGCGGGGAGCGAGGCAGGGGCGCCCCGTCAAGTGAACAAAAGGAAGCAAACAAACCGAGGGAGGAATAAGGGCAATAGAGACAGGCTGGTTATTATAGAACTGCTGCTTGGAATATATCCTCCCAGCTTGGCTGCCAGTTGGCTTCTGGTTCCAGCCCTTCCCCTCCCCTTTCCCACCCTGCCACTCCAGCAGGCTCTGGAGCTGCTCTCCCCAATGCCATTCTTGCTGCAGCAGGGAAAGCTGCTCTTCCCCAAAGCTGGAGACATTTGGGGAGGCTTCCCCCCCTCTTTCTTTTCTTGGCTCTGGCTGCTGGCACGCCAGAACTGGCTGGCATCTATTTAAAGTTTCCTTCAAAGCCGAGTTCTCATCGTCTAGGAGAAGGATTTCTTTCAGCCCCTGCCTTTGTTTGGCTCCTCCTGCAGAGGTGCCGGTAGCAGCTCCGCTTTCAGATTTTCCTTGGCTCCTGGCGCCTATTGAAATTCCGCATTTCAAAAGGGAATGGGAGGGCACCGCTCCCTCGCATGGGAACGTCTCCTGTGGATGCACCACCCCTGCCTTATCCTCCTGTGCAGCACCAAAGGAGCAGCTTCAGCAAGCAGACGATCTCAGCGCACGGCGACACTCGCCAGACACGGTGCCACTGCCGGGTGCCACACCAGAAGCTGCCTCAAGGCTGATCAAAGCTCTCAGACTCTGCCAGGCCAAACACGTCAGCTCTGTTGTCACCTCGATGCCACAGGGATGCTTGTGCCAAGCCCCTTCAGCACCTTGCAAAAAGCAGATTTAATCCCCCACGGGAGATCTCCAGGGAGGAGCAGGTCCCCCCTTCTTCACCGGCATCAAACCCCAGGTGCTGAGCCTTTGGTGAACACATCCAGCCACACTTTTCCTGGGTATCACTGAAATTTCCCAACCCAGCTCAGTTCTGCAACATCTTTAAATGCTTTGTAATATTTTCCTGCCAGTTGGGTGGCGCCTTGGGATTTGTTGTTATTCAGAAAGAAGGGACAACTTTAAGAGGTTTTTTTCTCTTCCCAGGCAAGGGACTGTCATTGCATAAAATGATGAGATTTCAGGGGAAGTGATAGCCACTGCAAAATGTCTTGGCTGCTTCTATGCGAAGAATTTGACTGTTTCTCATAAAAAATATTTAAAAAGTTTTCGCAGTTTGTAATTATATTTTACAGTTTCATTACAAAGCTCATTTTAATTCTTCTCCAAACCGTGGTTACCAGTCCTCTTGCCACTTTCTCTTCAGAAAAGTCATTAAGTCGGGACTGGAAATCATCCCATTTCCCCCAGTTTCAAGGATATTAATCTGTTTTATTGGTATTTCATTGTCATTTTCATTCGAGTGTTCCCTGAATTTGCATAATTTGCATTGCCACCCCTTTCCTGGTGACAAGCACAGACTCAGTGTTTCACTTTCATTCTTCAGAGACTCATTGCATGTTGTTTATTTTCTTTTTCAGGACACGCTGTCTTCCCTGGGCCAGAACCACAAGCTGGGAGCAGGATGCTGAGGTCCTGTCTCCATCATTGCCTTCCTGGCTGACCTTCAGAGAGTACCAGAACCAGTGTGAACTCCCACTCCAAGTGCTGAACTGGCCAGTGCCCATCCCAGGGGGACACAGGTTAGCACTGGAACAACCTTATGCCCCAAATGCAAGAGTTTCTGTTCTCCAGCTATTTGGAACCATCTGTAGAGATTTCAAGTATTCATGTGTGGCTTGGACAATCATTAAAACATTTTAGAAACAAGTCAAGGTGTAGACAAGTCCCTTGTTTCAAATCCTTAAATCACAGTATGGTTTGGCTTGGAAGGGGCTTTAAACATCCTCTTGTTCCAACCCCCTGTCATGGGCAGGAACAGCTTCCACCAGATCAGGTTGCTCACAGCTCCATCCAAACTGGCCTTGAACACTTCCAGGGGTATGGCATCTGCACTTTGATGTTGTCTTCATGTCTCCACTCCACTGATGCTCAGTTCCTCCAATGTGTGAACACAAAGTAGATGCTCTCCTCCTCTTTCCTACAAGGGCCAAGCTGTGACCACTGGGATATCCCAGCTACCCTGAGACCACTCTTAGCAGGGCTGATCCCACTTCAAACACACTGGTGACTCCCATTCTGCCATGGGGTGATGATTTCAACCCCTCTCCACTGGCCCCTGCAGCTCTCATCCCACTGTGTCTCTTTATCCATCTCCCACTCCCCAAAATATTAATCCCCCAAGAGCTGCCCTCCACTCTAAAGCTGCCAAAGCAGGGGGCTGTCCCAGAGTTGGCTGCACCAAGACACCCCAGCAGCTGGTGATGCACTGGCTGCATGCAGCACGGTTCTGGCAGAGAGAAAGTGCCCCCTCTGCATGCCCCAAGCAGTGAGATGAGAGCAGGAGCTGAGGAATTGGAACCGACTGAATAATGGTTCCTGTCTGCTGGAAGAAAATGAAATTTGCCCTCATGTTACTGAAAACTTGCACTCGACGCTCACTGCACATTATAAAGAAAAGGTCAGTGAAACACAACAAATGCAAGGAGCCCAGCTGGAGAAAGCAATAAATAGTGACAGCAGCACTCGTCTAATTTATCAAAGCATCTCTGCCTTTGCTCAAAGCCCAGCAATTTCCCTCTGTGCTGCTGCAAGGGCTGGGACGAGCAGCTCTGCTGCTGCAGGACAGCAGGAAGCCTGTCTGTGCAGCTCCCAGGGCGCCTCAGTGAGTTTGGAGGAGAACAGACATATCCATCAGACACAATTAGCACCAACGATAACAACGATAATATTAATTGACGTGACTGAGATTTTGGCCTCAGGCTCGCGGATGCACTCGCAGAAAGGGAGATCCCCGCAGCCAAACACAGCTGGGGCATTCCCAAAGAGAGGGATCTCCCAAACACACGCAGAGGGGCAGCAGGAGGGTCTTACCATCAGCAATGAAGTGCTCGGGGACGTGGAGCGTCACCTTGACGGTCAGCGGGCAGGAGAGCTGGGAGCCGCAGACCACGGCCAGGACGCAGGAGCTGACCGCGATCAGCGTCAGCGCCGTCTTGTTCACCGGGCTCTTGGTGGAACCTGCAAGGCACACAGAGGGGTGGGTGCACGGCCAAAAGGTGAAGCTGTACCCAGGAATGTCTCAGCAGAGGAGCCTCAGCATGGGGAAGGCAGGCGTTGAAAACAAGGATGGCGGCTCAGCAGGAGTTTGCACACCCCAGGACTCCCATCACGCCTTGTTTGGCACAGGGCTTCATTTTGCCAGAGGAAGGAGAAAACCTGCTCAAAGCCCTGTATACACCTTCTCCCTGGGAACTTCTCCCTGGAATCATTCATCACACCTGCTGTGCTCCCCTGCTGAAACCACCATCACTTCTTGTCAACATTGGTTGGCTTGGCAACCCGCTGTGAAACCCTGGTGGAGCAGGACAGCGTTAGGATGGCTCAATCACCATCAGCAGAAGCTGGGTGGGACAGAAGCCCCAAGTTTCAGAGGGAATGTGGTGAAGCTGTGCAACACAAAGTCATCCAGAGAGACCTGTCTGCCCCAGAAGATTCAGCTGCTCTTATTGGATGCAGACTGGAAATGTCAGGTGTCCAAACGAGACCCCCTCTACTGATGGAGATGACCAGACCACTGCAACCCCACCAACAGGTCTCCACTGCCCAAGCAAGGAGTAGCTTTGGAACCTGTATCCTTGAGGCACCACTGATCCCCCTGGGGCTGCCCCACTGCTGCTCTGACTGCACTGCATTCCCCACAGCCCTCTCATCCAACACCCTGTGCCACCACCCTGCTTTGCTCCAGGGTAACAACACCTCACAAGGCAGCTGGTTCCTTCTCCAGGGATTGGGATGCACCACGTGGAGAGTGTGATCACAGCAAGGAGAAGGCACAGCCCAGCAGTGAACTCAGAGGCTGTCCAGCCCAGCAGTGAACCCAGAAGCTGTCCAGCCCAACAATGGACCCAGAGGCTGCACAGCCCAGCAGTGAACCCAGAGGCTGCCCAGCCCAACAATGGACCCAGAGGCTGCACAGCCCACTCTCATGCAAGCTGAGATGACCCAGCTGCCAGCAGAGTTGACCACAGCCCTGCTCAGGATTCAGGTGAGGACACCTCTTGATTTTTGGAAGCCAGTGCAGCCTCTCCACACTTGTGCAGCCCTCAACACCTCATCAGCAAAGAGAGATTTAAAAAGAATCAGTTTGAAAAATGAAGGGGAAATGGATCTGAGTTAGCACTTGCACACTCTGGGGTTTGTCTAAAGCTGCTGCTGGAGGTGCTGGTGCCAGGGCAGGGCCCTCATGCTCAGCACAACCTGTGCTTTCCAGGCAGGGCACCAAGCCCCACCACAGCATCCCCAGGCTGGAGCCTGCACAGGGGATGCTCCAACCAGGATTTGTAGGACAGGAGAAGTGGCTGATCTGCTGGAAAATAACCCTATCACTGAGACCAACAGGAGCAAGTAAATTGATTATTTATGAAGCATCTTCTCCTTTCCTTATGCATGGATCATCTAAACAGCCTTCCCACTCCTATTTCACAGCTTTATCGCCAATCCCCTGTGCCCCTCACCTTGCAATCCTCTTTTTTCTTTTCCAATCTTTATTCATATCATCAGCATAAGTTAACACCTCCATGGGAGGCAAAATCCTCCTCTTGCTGGGTACACTGTGCCTGCTGCAACCCCTGCTTGGCTTGAAGTTATGACATGAATGCAAAAAGAAAAAAGAGGGGGAAAAAAAAGAAAAAAGTAAGGTAAGGAAAAAAAGCCCCCATGAGGATAAGTGGACGAAATCAAATATACAATGGACTAGACAACGCTGGATTTCACCCTTATAAATCACCTTTCAATCCAGGGTCTTAAAGTGCTTTGCAAACATTAAATCATAAATCCCTTATGAGTGAGACAAGTATTATCCCCTTTTCACAAAGAGCCCAAATCCCAGGTATGATGGCAGCTTTCACCAAACTGCAGCCAGAGTGGAGCTGGAGGAATTAGGATTTCACATCTCCGTTGGTCCCTGTGGCTTCTTCTCTCCCCGTGACTCAGAGGAGAGCAGCACAGGGGCTTGAAACAGCAAAAAGCCTTTTACAGTTCCATGAGTTTGAGCTTGGCTGCTCAAGGAAAGGGACAATTGCTCCAAGTCTCCTGCAACTCCCTTCCCTCCTGCACTCACTCATTTCCATCACTGCTAATCACTGACCTCTACAAGTGCCTGTCGTTTGGTTTTGACCAACTGAACCAAAACAAGGGGGCTTCTGCTTGAGCAGAAATTGGGTTTCCAGCTCAGCTCTTTATTGCTCACGACCAGTTTGCTGCCAGGTTTGAAGGGAGACTGCTGGAAAAGCATTTAAGGAGAGAGGCAGGGCTTTTGTTTTCCCTCTCTTTCCCTGCTCTGCAAATCACTGATACTCCAGCACTGCTGTGCTGCATTTAAACTCCTACCTGGAGATAATCAGCTTCACTCCAAGCCTTTAAAGCCACAAGCAAATGTATTTTCAGCAAGGCCCTGCTAACCAAACCCACCTCAGCAGGTCCTCCAGGGCTTCACTCTGGTCCAGAGATGAGACAAACTGATCCCTTCCTTCCTCAGCCCAGGGAGGGGATCCAAACCCAGTTCGGTACCTCAGGCAGCCCCAAATAAACCAAATGCCACAAATGAGGGGTTGACCTGACAAAGCCTGTGCTTTCCCTCCTCTCCTTGTCATCTCCAGGATCTCAGGGAAGTGTTTGAAGAGCAGATTTGAAACTCCAGGTGCACCAAACAAGCTGGTATCAACGTCCTTTACACTGAGGAGGAAGCTGGATGGGGAATACAAGACCTTTATGGATGGTTGAGAGCCCCAGCACCCAACAGAAGTCCTGCTTTGGGTCTTGTGGGGTCCAAAAAGCCCAGGAGGAAGATGGTGACCAGGCATGGCTGAGACCAAACTCACTGCCCAGATCTCTCTCCCCTAATGAATGCTCCATACATTAAGATGATCTCTCTATATCTTTAATCAAAGATGTTTCTGTATAGTTTTGAGAGGTTGCAACAAAAGGAGTGGTTACCCCAGTGCCCACCCAGGCAGTTTGGAAGGGAAAAACATGGACCATGGGGATTCCCAGGGAGTCTGCACCCAAGGAGTGGGCAGGGCACACCACCAGGATGAAAATAAGAATAAATTACTTCTATCAAGAGAGAAGTAACTTCTTCCCACGGCCCACAAAATCCAAGGAGAGAGCAGCAGAAAGGAAAGGCAAAGTGATCCATTTCAGGGCAGAATCATACCTGACATGCTCCCTGCTAGTGATCAAGGGTGGCTTAATTAGACTGGGAAACAAGAAGAGTGTCCAAGACTGTGGTCAGAAGGACTCTGGCCACCACCACTTTCCCCACCCAGGATTTTTTGTCTCCCCTCAAACCCCAGTGCAAATTATCCTGCCGAGGGTGTGGGTCCCTGTGCAGACAGCTCAGAAACCGCTTGCAAAGCACCACATTCCCCTGAAGATTCTGCACCTGCTGCAAGATGAAGATAAATTCAAAGCCACTGGTGTAAACACTCAGCAAACAGCCCCTCCAAACGCACCGTGTCTCCTTTGAAATATCATTTCCTCGTGCATTTAATTACTCACTGCTTTGTACACTTTCCTTTGCCCGCCCAAAAGACAAGGAGGGGGGGAAAAAGCCCTACAAAACTCTGAGCTCAATTCTTCTTAATATTTGCAGTACTGCCTAAATTTAGGGGGGAGCAGGGGAAAAAAAAAAAAATAAGGTGTGTTCAGAACACGTATGGATTTATGAGCAACACAAATATCCCGTGTTCTCGGTAATATGCTGTTTCTAAATCAGGCTCATAAATACATGCTCGGGAGATTAGTCTATTAAAAAAAAAAAAATAAACTTTAATTACCCCCTCTTTATCAGCACACAGCCCCGTGGTGTTAACCATATGTGGGTGTTAAACGCCGAGTGCTTTGCAATCATCCCCACCCCCTCTCCCGGGAGATAATAGCACCGCACGGAACGCTCCGTGGCCACTGGGATGTGGAAATGCATTCCCAGCACCTGAGCAGGACGAGGCTGGGGAAGGCGAGCGGGAGAACAGCGAGTGCTGGGAGCGCTTAGCAACTGTGCCGTGCTGTGCCGCCTGCAGAGAGCCCAGCACGGGGACAGCAGCACCCCNCAACACCCCTGGGGGACAGCAGCACCCTGGGGGGGACAGCAGCACCCCTGGCAGGGACAGCCAGCCCGGGCCAGCCCAGCTGACAGCCCCGGGATGCTCCCGGAGCCCGCGGGTGTTGCTGCCGTGCCGGAGGAATCGGGCTCCTAATGATCCGTCGTTATGTTCCAGCAGAGGCTCGTTAATAGGATAGAGCAGCGTTTCCAGGACAGCCTCACACACTGCCACGTCTCGAGGTGCTGGACGAGGGGCAGATCATGTCCAATCAAATCAAATGCCAATTAAGAGGAGCAGAGGTGTGGGCAGGAGGCTCTGGACATGGAGAGCCCCTGCACGGGGAGGGAGCAGCACTGCCTGCCTCCCCTCCTGGCCCTGCTGCCTCCTCCTCCACAGCAGGATGGTCCCTGGGGGGAATGGGATGGAATGGGATGGGATATTGGGAAACTGGGATGGGAAACTGGGACGGGAAATTGAGATGGGATGGGAAATTGGGAAATTGGGATGGGAAACTGGGAGGGGAAATTGAGATGGGATGGGAAATTGGGAAATTGGGATGGGAAACTGGGAGGGGAAATTGGGATGGGATGGGAATGGGATGGGAAATTAGGATGGGATGGGAAACCGGGAAATTGGGATGGGATAGGAAATTGGTATGGGCAATTAGGATGGGGTGGCAGATCCTCCTCCCAGTCAGACACAGCTCTCCTGCTCCATGACCCCACCAAGCCTTCATGCACTACCCAGCCCCAGAGCCCCTTCCTTTTTAAGGGGATGGATGTGGATGCAGTGAGCCCCCCAGGCAGGAGGGGAGAGCACAGGCTGGTGTTTCATCACACACCATCTACACCACACCTGCTCCCAGCCTCTTCTTGAGGCCTCTTCTCCACTGCAGCCCTGGACAAATCCCAAATGAAGGTGCTCAATGAAGGCGCCAGCCCAGATCTGGGTCAGAGCTTGGGCACCGGGCAGTCTCCAGCCTCATCCCAGAGTCAGCAGGACGTGGATCAGCCCTGAAATGGCAGCTTTGCTTCCCCTGTGTTGGAGGAGACCCTCCAGGAGCCCCTCCAAGGACGCAGAGGGTGCACAGAGGAAGGGATGGGGGAAAGGAGGAGGAAAGGCAGCCACGTTGTGCAGCAGAAGGGTGAGATCAGTCGCTTCTGGATTTATAGAGGATTAGATCTTGCTGAGCACATGCTGAATCAGATTAATACTATTAACATTTATGAATTATCCTCTAGCAATTAGCCGAGACGTCCTCCAGTACAGCACAGGGAGCTGCAGAAAAGGCAGCCCTGAGGTGTAGGTCAGGGGGAGGAGGATGCCAAGGGGTGGCTTGGGCACTGTGGGGAGGTTGGGCTTGGGCTGCTGGACCCCACAGCAAGGTCAAGGGCTCATTGACCGAGCTCCTGCGTATCCCAGTGAGCTCTTGTGCTCCTCCAGCAGCCTGAGCCTCGGCTCTTAAGGTGCTCCTGGAGTTATAAAGCCTTATGTACTGAATAAATGTATTTGCTTCCTAATTATACAGCTGCTGGTGGTGCTCCCCCTTTGCCCTAAGGCACCGTGCCTGCAGCTGGCAGGGAGACTGCCAGCAAATTCCAACCAGGAGGAGGAAAGGGGCAAAAGCAAAGCCTTGAAGGCTGGGCAAGGAATGAGCAGCTGAGGAGAGGGGGGAGAATGAGATGACCCAAGTGGCTCAGGCTGAGATGCTGATCCACCAGCCCAGGGCCACCACGGGCAGGTTCTCCTGCCCACATATCTCAGACCTCCTGGCACAGCAAAGGGGGGAAGAATTTATGCAAACTCAATTTGCTCTTCTGGCACTGTTATATATTTTTTGCATTTCTCTGGGCAGGGACAATTAAAATCAATGAAGTCAGTTTTGCTTTCATGTTCTCAGTGCTGAATTGGTTGAGATAAAATCACATTAAAGAAACGGCTACATATTTAAAGGTAGATATTGCCTGCACTGGAATTTTCTTTCATGAAAATCAATGAAAGCACTTCTCCTGGAATTAGAGCCTGATTTTTTTTTTATTTTTTTTTTTATTTTACACTCCAAATGAGTCTCAATTTTACAATATATACGCACAAAGGCAAATCTGAGTGGAAGGTTTCATTTTAAGGAGAAGGGAAAGCAATTTTCAATACGGTGTAGCAAAAACATTATTCCTACAGGAAAAAGGTAAAAAAAGTAATCATTATCTATGAAATAGTTTGTGTTGAGTCACAGCCCAGGGAGGATTGTGCTCAGCGAGTGAAGGGCTGGTCAGACAGATGAATTGATTTTAGAAACCAGGAGGAGAGAGCAGTGATGGAGGCCAGGGTGACAGGGAGGGCTCAGGACGTGTCCCAGGGGCTGGTGACAAGAGATGTCCAAGGATTCAAGTCGCTCATCCTGGCTGGACCTTCACCACACTGCCTGCTGTCCCCCTGTCACCCCACAGGCAGAGCTGGGATCAGGGAATTCGGCTGCAATCTCAAAAACAAAAGGTCCCAAACCATCTTTTGCCTCCATCCATTATTTTTGGAATAGACACAAACTGACAGAACAGGATGAGAATACAAATCTCTGCTCTGCAACAGCTCCCCGGGGGTTGGGGCACATCCCTGTGTGCCTCAGTTTCCCCCCACATCAAGCCAAGCATCACACAGGAACAAATGTGACATCCACCACCACCCTCTAGCTCCCTTTCCCGTTGCAGCCAGGAGACAAATCCGTCGTGCCACAGGAATCCACAACGAAGAGCATCTTCATTTTCCACCCAGCCCCAGCCCTGGCCCTCCTCCCTGCTGCATCCAGCTCCGTGTTTATGTTCTGCTTCCTGGGAAACAAGAGGCTCGTTACCATGCGGAGGGCGACAGCAGAGCGATTAGTGAAATTTGTTACCCACATGCTCTGAACAAAATTAAATTAAAAGTGCTGCTTTGCTGTCAAGATAAGGGCCAAGCCGGAGAGATAATTTTTCACTCTCAAACACTCAATTACTCGGCCGAGGCTGTATCAGATACAGTCGGAAAATAAATAAATAAATGGGAGGACCCGCGCTGCCTCCAGGAACAGATGTAAAAGCCTTTATCTCCAGAGCAGTCCAGGGAAGTTAACGTGCCTGTGGCCACTGCAGCTCCACCAGCACTTTACCTGCAGCCCCTTGTGCTGCCCAGCTCCAGCTTCCAGCAGCAGCCCCTCTCCCAGCAGCTCAGCACCCCTGGCAGGAGCATCAGCGCACACCTACACCCACCAGAGATTAAAACAGCAAAGAGGCGGCTGGAGCAAGCCCAGCCCAGCTTCACTGCATGGCCAGAGTCCAGCAGGAAT
Source organism: Illadopsis cleaveri (assembly GCA_013399915.1). NCBI lineage: Eukaryota > Metazoa > Chordata > Aves > Passeriformes > Timaliidae > Illadopsis > Illadopsis cleaveri. The sequence continues at coordinate 36,402 of VXBB01021498.1, forward strand.
GGAGAGGGACTCAGGATGGGTTTTATGGGCTGTTGCAGTGCCTCATTGCTCTGCAGGCAAAATAAGCCATCATGCAAAAGCATCACTTTTGTTCGCTAGCTGGAAAGGCAGCATCCGTGATGGAGAGCAGGGAATGGCTGGGAATAAGCAGCATCCCCCACTGTCACAGTGCCCTGGACACCACAGTGTGGGCATGGCTGTGGTGCTGGGGTGCAGCCTGGAGGGAGGGACCTTGGTGCTCTGGGGCATAAAGACAAGATTTGTATCATGAAGGCATCTCCTTCCTGAGATTTGGGGATCTGCAGGTCACATGGGAGCCGTGGTGTCCCCTCTGAGGTGCTCTTTCCTGGCCTCACAAAGAGCACCACAGCTCCATGTGCCCTGAACCAGCTGGGTGTGCACCACCCAGACTGACCTGTCCGTCTGCCCCTGCAGGAAGCAGCTGTGTGTCCCTTCCCAAGGCATCCTAAAGGCTCTGTGTCCCTTCCTGAGGAATCCTAACAGCTGTGTTCCTTCCTGAGGAATCTTAACAGATGTGTGTCCCTTCCTGAGGAATCCTAACAGATCTGTGTCCCTCCCTTAGGAATCCTAACAACTGCGTGTTCCTTCCTGAGGGATCCTAAAGGCTCTGTGTCCCTTCCTGAGGAATCTTAACAGATGTGTGTCCCTTCCTTAGAAATCCTAACAACTGTGTGTTCCTTCCTGAGGGATCCTAAAGGCTCTGTGTCCCTTCCTGAGGGATCCTAAAGGCTCTGTGTCCCTTCCTGAGGAATCCTAACCTGCCTGTGCCATGGGCTGACCACTCGAGGAGAGGATGGACACAGGGCTGCCAGGAAAGGGAGAAGCATCCCCAAGTAGAGACAGACAGCCCCAGACACAGACAGACCTGTTCTTCCTTCATGCCACTGGAAGCAGCCCAAATTGGCATGTTTGCTTTATCACCTTTTGTCTCCCACTTGATTGCCAACAGCATCTCCCCCAGTTTGAAGGTGAGTCAAGCCTCAGGCAGAGCAGGGGAGGCAATTCCCTGAGGAGTATGGAAGAGTTGGGGTGTTGTCCTGCCTGCAGCATTCACTCAGCTCCAGCAAGGCCAGAGGCACAAGCAAAGAGAGCAGTACCCAAATTTCATTCTGCACTTCGTTTAGTTCCCCATGAAATAATAAGTGCCTGCTGCCTCTGGAGATGGGAGAGGATCAAAGCAAAGCTTCCTCATATGTAGTAGACTCCGAATACCTAATATTCCCTTATAAAAGGCCTTGTTTTAAACACCAAATACAGAGGCAGATCAAAGCTCAGCTTCTCATTTCTCTAACAGCCCTCAGAAGGCTCCGCCAGCCAGCCCAGCACACGCACACATGGGGCTGACACCAATCCAAGGTACATAATTGAACTCTGCTAATTTGTCAAAACCATCGCCGCGTGCTATGGAAACAGCCAGGTGCCTTGTTCACAGAGCCCTCCGCCAAGGAGCATCCCAAAGCCTTGCCCTCCTTCCCTGGGCTGCTGGGGAGCTTCAACAAGAGCTGGGCATGAACACAGAGTGGGAACAGAGTTCCTCTTTTAGCAGGTGGTACTAGGAGAGGTGAAGCAATCCCAGAAGAGTGAGGGGGCAGGCTCAGGGTGGTGCAGCTCGAGCTCAAGCAGAGGCCAGAGACAGCTTGAGGAGCAGCAGGCAGCTGAGGGCATTCCATGAGACACCCCAGGTGGGTGGACACTGTGCTGGGTGCCCTCCAGCGTGTCTCAACCATCACAGGAGCAAAAGCATCTCTTTGCCCTTGCACCCCACACTCTGTGTCTGGGTTTCCAGCAGCTCTGTACCTGATCTCTGCTTGATGGGGAGTGACATCAGACTCAAGGGTTTGTTATGGGCACCTCCTGGCAGGTCCCAGGGGCTCCCAGCAGGTCACAGAGGCTCAGGCTGGAGTGCAAGGGAGGGCAGAGTCTGTGGGTCTCCAAGACAAATGGGCTTGGGATGGCTCAGCCCCTCGCAGGGTCTCCATACCACATCATCACTTCCCCTGCCTCAGTTTCCCCCAAGCCAGGAAGCTGAACAGCATCTCCTGCACACTTCTGTGTTACACAGCAGCTGCTCTGTGGCCTGAGAAAGGAGAGAGAGGTGCAGGAACCTTGCCTGTGCCTCCCCTCCAGCAAGGAGGGGCTCATTATACTCAGGGAATCCTTGATGAGATGGGCAGGGAGCCTGATACAGCCTTGGAGTTACAGTGCTGCTGCTTCCCCCACATCTTTCACTGTTTGATTTCACCACCAGGCAGGTGTTGCCTGTGACCAGGGGAACTCGGGGCTGCACAGTCAGACCTGGAGCTGAATATATTTTGCTGGGCACAAGGCAAACCCCACCCCAGAGCAAGAGGGGTGGAGCAGGAGGAGTTTGTGCACAAGGCTCTGCCTCCCTGGTTTAGGGGGATTTTTGCTACTAATATTTTCCTCTCAAACTCAAGAGTGGGACCTGACTGAACACATCCCACCCTGAAGCATCAAAGCTTTGATATTGCCCTGATGGCCAGCGGGGGATGTGGATTCACATCTTTACAGCACTGTCAGGTTCCCTCTCACAGAGACTTCAGCGCTGCTGGAGGGTGCAATGACCGACAGCCCTGGAGACAAGAGCCATCTGTGCACCACAGCCAGAATGCAAAGAAGTTCCCACATTTCCTGGTACCCCCAGGGGAGTGGGAAAGGGGAGAGCCAGCCCCCACAGCAAACAGAGCCTTGCAGTGCCCAAACCTGTTGCAAATAGGTTGCAAGAAAATCTGATTTCTGGAAATCCTTCAGGATTCAGTGCTGAGGGTCGGCAGGAAGGAGCAAACCAGCCAGCCCTGGCCCCAGCTGAGGGTCACTTCAGCCTCTGAGCACAGAGCTGTGCACAGCCTGACAACCTGTCTCAGGACTTGTTTCACTTGGAAAAGCAATCCAAATCCCAGCTCCCTTGCAACTGCACGCCACTAGAGCAGAGCTCACACTGATCCATCAGAGAGAAGTGGAGAGCAGGGAGCTGGTGTGGGCACAGGCAGGGGACTGTGGTGAAGAGAAGGGGTGTCTCACTGAAGATTTGGGTAGGAACAGAGCACTTCTTGGCATAAGCCAGCAGTGCCTCTCCCAGCTCAAATCCCAGAGATGGGGCTGAGCACAATAGCAAAGACCAAGATTCCAGGGGAAGGTCTCCTCTGCTTTATTCCTTACACTCTCCTCCCCTGTAATTTCTCTGGAGACTTCCCAAAAGCACAGTAACATCAGTGTAAGGGCATTCCACAGACCTAGAAGCTGGGCAGGTGAGTGCTGCAGCTTGCTGTGGCCACAAAAGGTGCAGCCTCTTACTTCTCCATGTATTCCAGCACTGAAAACCAGGTACCAGTGTGTCTGCTGCTCCTGAGCTACCAGAACAAACCCGCCCTTGCTGGATATTGTCCTGTGGGAACGTCTCTCTAATCTGCCTTGCCAAAGCACTACAGAACCCGCTGTCCTCCTTCTCCCAGAGACACAGGAGGCCACTTAACCAAGCTCAGATAAAAGCAAACCTGCACACATCCTAAGTGGAAACTTCCCGTCGCATCATCTGGGATCAATGCCTTGACAGTACAAGTAATTAGGCTCAATCCTACAAAATCTTTTCCGAGGAGAGAGAAACCCCAAGGAATGCCTCTCCTTGGACCTGATAACTATCCAAAGGCACCTGCAATGACACGCAAGGCAGGCGGAATCGATAGGGGAACATCATTGTAAGAATTAACTGTATCTGACGACGCATCCTTCTCTATTAGAGTGACGATCCCGTCCAATTATGGATCTTGGCTGAACTTGTAATTATGAGTTTGGTACTACGACTTCCCACTACGCTATTGCTTTGCTTCCATGAGGGAGAGGAGAGTCAATGAAAGGATAATGGAAAATTCCTTTCAAGGATGCAGCGATGGCCAAATTTATCTAGGCAGGAGGGGGAGGACAATGGGGACTTTATGCAAGCCAATTCCCTCAGTTAGCCCCCAGTGAACAGGAACAAACCAGGTTCTCACAGCATTGTTCAAACACTAAGGCAGATCTAAGAGTGATGGCACGAGGCAGCTCTGCCTCCTGAATTCCCTTCAAACCCAGCCATCAAAGCTGCCCAGGTGAACAACAGCTTATTCACGGGGAAAGAAAGGAATTCTTCCCATTCATCTGTTCCTTTATATCTGCCCTACAAGGAAGCTAAAACCAACAACCAAAAACCAACACAGACGTCAATAAAAATATCTTTGTACCCGGCATCCATATGAGCCTTTTTCAAGAGACTGACAGAGCAGATGACCTCAAGGGGAATGGCAGAGGCAGCCTTGCAAAGATTTATCTGCCTCTCATTAAAACACAATTTTCCATACCTTCCTATGCCCTATCACCCCTTTCCCTAGTGTAAGCTGAAAAAACCCCAAACTTCAGTGACTTTTCCAAAGTACCCAAGGCCTGTCACAGCCTGCTCAGTATTCCTGAATAAGTCACCGAAAAAGCTCCTCCAGCAGCTGGAAAATTTGATCCCTGTACCAGCAGTGTTTTGGGACAGTTTCTTTTGTCCCTGTCTCCAACACAACCAAATCCTTTCTCCTGTCACACAGGCACGAGGATGATCAGAGGGATGGAACACCTTTCCCATGAGGAAAAGCCGAGAGAGTCGGGATTGTTCAGCCTGGAGAAGAGAAGAATTAGGGGTGAATAACTGAACCCTTCCAGTACCTGAAGGGAGCTGGCGACAGACTCTGGAGAAGGACATGGAATGACAGAACAAGGGGAAATGGCTTCAAACTGACAAAGGGCAGGGTTAGAAGGAACTTTAAGCTTATGCTTATTGGGAAAAAAAAAAAATATTGACTATGAGGATGGGAGGCCCTGGCACAGGGTGCCCAGAGAAGCTGTGGCGGCCCCTGGATCCCTGCAAGTGTCCAAGGCCAGGTTGGACAGGGCTTGGAGCAACCTGGGATAGTGGAAGGTGTACCTGCCCATGGCAGGGGGTGGAACAATGTGATTTTAAGGTCCCTCCCATCCCAAACTGTTCTGAGATTCTGATTCTGTCATTTTCCCCTGAATCTAGCTGTGTTTGTACTGCAACAGGTAAGTAACTCACAAATCCTCTCATCCTTTTCATCAAAAGCTCATTTTAAACGTAGTGATGATTTCTTTTTGTTCTAAAACACATTGAACAGAAAAAGAAAAATAAAATTAAAAAAACAAACAAAGACCAAACATAAAATTGAAGGCCCAGCCTCTGAGCAGGAGCAACTGCAGCACATCCCTGTGCATGCGTGACTTTATTCCCGTGTGCAACCCTCGAGCTGATCAGAGGTGTTGAGGCAATTTCACATTCAAATAAACACACAGGAAGCATTTATGGGAATGGCTCATCATGGAAACAAATGGGGCCTCGTGCTGCTGCGGTGGGCACCAGCATCAGTCTGGCTGCCGAGGCCCGGCTCCCTGCACAAAACAAATGGAGGGAGCAGACCCACTGTGCAATTTTTAAATTGCTTCCCAACGGAGTTATTTCCCCACAGTGATTTTTCAAACCCAGCAGCAGCAGCAAAACTCGTCCTGTCCTCCACTGAACAGCTCGAGCTCAGAGTCCCGAACAAAACCGATCTGGTGTGATGTGATGAGAGGAAATGCGGACACTAATTTCAAACTCCAGATGATATTTCAGCTTCTTGGCTCCTCTAACTCACAAAAGAGCCTGAAGGGACTTGGGTCTACAAATCCCTGCCCCAACCCTCATTTTGAATTTGTTCTTTTTAATTGCCTTTGTGCCAAGAGGAAGGCTGGGAAATTTTCATCCAACGGCTGCTTTGCATGGGAAATAAAGGGCAGAAAACAGGAGTTTGGAGCAAGGAATTGCCAAGGTAACCAACTCTGACAGCTGCACTGGTGCCAGGACGAGGACAGACACAACCACTCCCTGCTGGTGCAGCTTTGGAGAAGTGCCAGGGCATGTGGAGGGTAACTGGTATTAGAAACCATCATAGAAACCCAGAACCTCAGCAACATCACTGGGAAATGGGATTTATGGCTCCTGCACAGTGCTGCATCACACCAACAGCACATCTTGGGATGTCCTTACCACCACAGACTGCTGTGGCTGGCCTTTACACTCAGGCAATATCAGACACCATCACCCACGGGGACAGCCAAGGTGCTCAACCATTTCTTTTCTCCTGACAGCAGTGTACCATCACGGTGTGCTTCTGTACCTTTGCTTCGCCTCCGGCTCCGATACTGCTCCGTGTAGAAGGTGAGCTGGGTTTCATCATCTGCCTCCGAGCCTGAGTTGCCTTTGGCACGTCCAAACCCGATCCCACCTGCAGGCAATAGAGAGGAAAAAAATCAGCCCTGGCAGCTGGGATGCTCAGGAGCAGGTGGAGCTGGGAGCTCCTTGGCAGAGGGGAGGATTTGGCCAGCATCCCCCACTCCTTGTTAAGGTTCTTTGCTTGGGGTCACCAGTAGTGATCAGGAACTTCTACCATTCATGATTTCATAAAAAATCAAGACCCCACAGTGCCTATAGTAATGTGAATGTAAGAGTGAATGTAAGAAGACATTGTCTACCCTCAGAAATAAAAACACAAATGTATTTCAAGGGACTTACAAAGAAAACCCCTGAGTGTGGCAGCTGCTCTCCCCAAGGACACCTGCATGATGAAACGCAGTGAATTTTAACAAACGCAGCAAGGACAAATGGTACAGGGAGAACACAGCACTTGGGGGGGTACCCAAGACCCCCCTGAGGGTCTTTCCTGCTCTTCAGCACCGATTTTGGCACATCTGCTCCCCCAGCTTGCTGTGACAGCAGCAGTCAGGACCAAAGGAGCAGGGGTGGCCCATGGTTCACCCGGCCTCCTCCTCTCCAGGTACGGTGTGGGATGCAGCAGGAGCCCAGCTGGCTTCATCCCCAGACCCACCAAGAAGCGATGGATGCTTAAAAAGCACCACAGACTCTAATTGGCAGAAGTCCTTCAATCTTTGCAGAGCTTAAAGCAAAGAGGCCTCTGGGGGCTGACAGTGGCCCTTTAAACTGCCATTAAAATATTTTACTGTTTTTAAAAAATCTTTTATTCTAGGCAGCAGCACAATTTCCCCATTTCTTGGCAGAAGAACAGAAAATGAGCGGTGCCTTCTGCCCTCTGCAATCCTTAATCACGGCGATGAGAGGTGGCTGGCAGGAGCCAGGGGGATGCCAGGAGCTCAGCACGTGGCTCCTGCCCTGGCCATGCCCTGACCTGGCTGAGCAGTGCCCTGCAAGCACAGGAAGAGGCTCTGCTGGCTCCTTTCCTCCTGGAAGCAGCAGGATGGGTCAGTGCTTGCAGCATTTAGTGCTTGGACAGGGGGCTGGGGGCTATAAAGATCCCAAACCATGACCTGTCATCAACTCCTCTTCAGCCACAAACACCACAAAAAACATCCAGTGCTGTGATACACCCACACCGTGGGGTTTGAAAGGCACAGCAGAATGGTAAGACCAATAAGGCTTATTTGCAAGAGTGAGGGAAATCTTAATTAGCCTGGGCTTCTAACGCAGGCCCTTGGGCAACAAGCCAGGGCTGCAGCCCTGCTGCACATCCCCTTCTCCCTGAGCAGGGGCTGTCACAGTGCCCAGGGCTGGGGGACAGACACCAGCTATGGGAGGGTCCCCTCACTCCTGAGAGCTCAGCACAGCCATTGCCCCACCCGGGGGAGGGACCTGGACACTGCCTGTGCAGGTAGGACATGACCCATCCCTCTGTCACCTTCCCACGCACCAGAGCTGGCCCCTTTAGCACAGGCAGATGGCTGGGGTGGGCAGAGGCAGCGGTGTGGTGCTCTCTGAGCTGTCACAGCCCACTGAGGTGACCAGGCAGCTGGCACAGGCAGCAGCTGCACCGCCAGCCACCGGCCCAGCCCCCTCCGGCCACTCCGCGTTTGTGTGCCGGCTGCGTCTCCGTGATGGATGGAGCTGACATGTTAAATTACTCAGGCTGGATGTCTTCAGAGAGCTGGTGACAGCGATATTGCATTTTCTGATTACCCAGCACTGAGCAGGATGTATAAATACAGGAGTTGTGAGACCCGGCGCAGGTCCCAGCCCGCAGCGGAAACGTCTCCTCTGACCCAACATGCAGTGCCAGAGGTCGGCCTGGCAACACGAGCCTGGGGCTGCCAGGGATGGGCCTTTACACCTTCCTGCCGTCAAGGATGCTGGAACACATCTTCGTGGTGGTTTTGAGGATCTCAGAACCCGGCTGAGGCAACCTGGAGGACACAGGGACACTAATCCTCAAGTAATCCTGCCATGAACGTGATTTCATGTTTAACTGGCCCCAAAATCTGACCAAATTAGCCCAGTGAGACATTTACAACTGGGGCAATGCCTCCTCTTTCAGGACCATAACCAGCCTTGGTCACAGGCAGCTCAGCAGGGCACAAGGCTGAGGATAATCATGATGGGGCCAAGGATGCTCACGGCAGAGCAATTACTGATGAACAAGGACAGCATCCAGGTAAAGCCAAGCAGTCCTGCCTGGTCAGCATTCCCTTCCTTCAAAAAGAGGGAGAAAACCATCAAGTATCAGAAAACAAACAGATCCTAATCACTGCAATCGGTTACAAACTGGAATAAGGTGCTTAAAAGACAGAGAACAGGGAAATGGCAATTTTGAAGTGCTGGATATCAGTAATGCACTGGCAACTCTCTCCAGCAGCTCTCACAGGGAGACACACCCTCATTACACCCAGTTTACTCCTTCCTTTGAGACTGGAAGAAAAAACAAAGCTCCTCTTCCTCACCCAAGCCGTCATCTCCCGCCCAGCTCATTCACCAGGCAGTGGGGCAGGAGGCAGGCAGGGAAGGGAGCTCAAGGAAGATGCTCTTGTCTCTAATCCTGTTTGCAGATTTACAAGCTCATTAATCCCTTCATATAGATCTCAGCGCAGCCAGGCACCAGGGCAGGGTGCTTGCTTTGAGTGCAGCATTAATTTAGTAGGGAGCAAGGTGGGGTGCCAAGGCAAACACCTCGTTATGGTGTAATTAAGGATGGTCCCGTTAATGCTGAGTGGGGATAAGGAAATAAAATTCAGGAACCAGAGTCATCCCCAAAGACTTTTTTGTTAGCTGAAGCCACGTGCATATTTTTTAAAGTGAAGGTTTTGTCTTTAAGAGGAAATAAAAAAACCAAACATGACATTTTTAATCCTTTCCCCGAAGCCAGGAGGTTGCAGAACCTGAAAGAATCTCAGGGAAAGAGCTGTAGACATAAAAGGAATCAAAACTGAGTTAAAATAAGGAAATAAGTAACAGCAGCTGTTTGGATAACTCCTATCTGAGGCCAAGCTGACCTCAGATCCTTAATCCTGTGAAGTTGGATGTTGTAATAGAAGTGGAAGCTTGGTTTTGTCCCCAGCAGTGCCACCTTGGGTGACATCCTTGTGATCCCTCTGCCCTGCAGCCACTATCAATAGGAAAAGGATTCTCTGCATCCTTTTCCTCTAGAAAAAGGGCAAATCCCTGTACATACCACAGAATTCAAGACCCACAACTTCCGTCATCGACAGTGTTGGGTTGACCCCACTCCATGCTCACTCACCCCATGCAACATTTCCTTCCGAGTGTTCAACAAAGCCCTCTGTTCCCAGGCTTCCCAGTAAAAACTGGGTGAGGAATGCCTTCCCCAGCACAGCAGCAAAGTCCACGCACTAAGAGCTGGCAGGGCAATGCAATTAGCTAAGTGGAAATTTTCAGTTTAATTAATTTAACCCTGAAAAGAGCACCAGATAACTAAAAAAAAAAAAAAAAAAANAACAAAACAAAAAAAGTCACAAACCCAAATATGGTCAGAGAAAGGTAAATTAGATGCAGATTTAAGGAGGAAAAATAAAAATAAATACACAAACATTTAACTTTGAAACTTACCCAGTCAACTCCAAAACCATAAAAGTATAAAGATAAAATTGCCCTTTAAAACAAAGCAACCTGTGACACGGTGGCTTAACATATAGCTGAGGAAAACTCTTCCTCCTCACCAATCTTCCTGCTTTTTTCTGTCTCTACCCAAAACACCCCACTAGTGCAGGAGGGGCAACAACTAGGTGACAACGACATGGGCTTCCACTGTGAAAACCTGGGATCAAGCTGACCCCAGACAGCAGCCCATGCACAGCCTGAAGGGTTTTATTTTCACCAAGGACCAGCTCAAAGAGCTGGACATGATATTACAACTCAGGTGAGGCGAAAGCTCCCAGGTGAACTCCAGGAAAACCTCGAAGGTGACGCTCCACAGGCACTCCAGGACACTCAGACAGGGCAGGGTGGAAGCAGAGGTGTCCTGGCAAAAGCAGGGACCATGGATGAGCCCAGCTGAGCCTCAGCTCTCCTCCCTCAGGGAGCTTTGGATAACTCAGGGCACAGCCAAGACCTCCAAAGCACAAGAACTGCAGCCCCAGTGAGCAGCATATCCCGATGAACGGCACATCCTGTCTCAGGAGAAAGACCATTATGGGTTATTCCTTCCCAAATCCAGAGTGTTTTTAAAGCCCTGCCCCAGGAGAGGGCACCAGACCCCCTCTCTGCGCACACCGGGCACCCCCAAGGCCACCTCCCAGCCCCGGGGCTGGGCACAGCGTGATCCATCAGCCAAACCCACACCCTCAGCCCCTGCCCCGCTCCTCTCCCCAGGGCATCGCTTCCCTGAGCTGGGGCAGCCAGGCTGGGATGTTCCGGGGCTGCATTTCAGGATCAATAGACGCTCTGGAATGCAGCATCCTTCCCACCCGTTCTGCCAGCCCCCCGCAGTGCCCTCTTCCTTCCAGCCCACCCCTCCCACCCTCGGCTCTCTCCATCCTCGCTCTCCCTCAATTATTTATAAGCTCTGAATGTGTTTCACTCCATAGAAGTGTTTAGGGAGAAAGGTTGTATGAAAGAGGCATTAGACAAAATAAAGTTATATGGCACTGTAAATAGAGAGGGTGGTGTGGTTTGGTGGGGTTTTTTTTAAAAGTCAATCTACTTGGGAAAACAACACCTTTCCCAGAGCTGCTGGAAACACTCAGGGCAAAATTAGATTTAATGAGGAGCAATGGGCAGCAGCTTAAGCACACTCAGAGCAGGGAAGTAAAGCAAGGCAAATTTTATCCCAGATTGGTTTCCCTTGGGCTGGGGGTCAGGTTGTTCTCTGCTTTGGGTAGTTTATCCCATCCAAGGAAACCCTTTTGGAGCCTTTCCACAGAGGAGGAAATCCCTCTGCTGTGTGCAGTTCCTGCAGGGAGAGCGCTCCAGCTGTAGGGCTTTGATGAGGTTGAACATTAATTAAATCAAACCACAAGAAAATAATTACACCCATGCATCCATCAGGTTGACTTGTCACTACCCAGAAACAAAGTTGGATGCAAACTCCATCAGCGGAACTGTCACGAGGCTGTTAGGAGAAAATGAATGGATCCCAAATGGACAATTTCATTTAGGGGGAGGAAAAAAAAAAAAAGAAGTCTCATGGATTGCAATGGATTAATGAGACAAAGGGTTTATGTTTGCAACTGGATGGAAAATGTAAACATCCTGAGTTGTGGTATCATCCTTTACCCTGAGGGGTTGTTTGCACTCCAGACACTTGCCTGCCTGAGGCACAGGTAACCACAGGCTGTAAAAACAAAACCTCCAGCACAGGAGAAGCCAGGGAATGGGCAGGGAAGGGCATGGATCAGCTCATAACAGTGCCCAGCCACCACCTCTACAAGCAAAGAGGTATTTAAATTAGGAGGAAAAGAGGACGGATGGGATGGGGCCATGCAGAGCGAGATCTCCACTGCAGACATTGAGGCTGCCTGGCTTTTGGGGGATTTCTGATAACTGAGAGCTTAAAATCTCTTTTTTAGAGTGTGCAAGTTAGGGATTCCTGTGGCTGGGGACACTGGGAGTCAGACTCCTCTCCTGAAGCCCGTGGGGTACATTCTGCCTCAGGCTCCTCATCCCTCACACACACTGGGTACAAAACAACCTCATTTTCTCATACTGAGGAAACCAGGGGGGAGAGATGGAGAGAGACCAAGGATCCTCTTGTCCTGATAAGCACTGACTGTTCCCGCGGTCACTAACAGGCACAGGAACCCTGGGAATGTGGGAAGTGGGGTGGGGGGTGTCTGCAGGACAAGCCAGGCTGGCTCAGGGCCACACTCTGCTCCCACACAGCCAGAGGCTCTGCCTGCAGCTGGGCATTGTGTCTCCTCCAAGGCTCAGCTGCAAGGATTAACTGACTTGTTCCATTAGTGACCAAAAAGCCTCTTACCTCCAGGTAGTTCAAAAAGGAAATAAAAAACACACACACACACTCCCCCTGCCCCTGCCAAAAAAAAAAAAAAAAAAAAAAAAAAAAAAAAAAAAAAAAAAAAGGGGAAAAAAAAAAAAAAAAAAAAAAAAGAAAAAAAAAAAAAAAAAAACAAAAAAACACCAAACCCTAATNAAAAAAAAAAAAGAGGCTGGGGAAGGAAATCAAGGAAATTTTCCCTGACAGTCCCCATGGACCCCAGAGCACCCACACCCACACTAAAGTCCAGAGGCACCTATTTGAATAACTACTAGGAAACAAACCAAATAATTTAAACCAGTTAAAGAGTCAGAACATTTTCTTCACACTAAGTAAATAATTTATGGGCAGAGCTATAATAAAAAAAAAGCCCTCTCCAGGCCTGTATTGCAGGAAAAACGTATCAGGAATAAAAGATCACATTTCAGATTCATAAATAAATGAAAAACAAAACCAAGAGTAAACAGAAAGAAAAGTATTTTCTTCCCAGCTCCCAGAGCTGACACAAAGACCCTCAGTGCACTGGGCAGATCATGGCTGAGGGACCTTCATCCCTATCATCCCTGAAGGGATCTGATATCTCCTCCTCCAGAGATGGAAATCTGAACCAAACCCTTAGAGCCTTTTGTGTGGCACAGCCTTTAGACCCAGGAATGCTGCACTCCTACTCTCTGAGTAGCCCCTAAAGCCCCTGAGCACTGGGAAAGCAGAAAGAAAAGATGTACCAATGATGCGAGTGACAGCCAAAATGAATTTCACCCCTTCACGAAACTAAAACTTGACAAGAAACTGTGTTTCCCTGTGTTTTAGCTGGGGCAGCTGACAGGGACTCTGGGCTTGCAGCAGAATCCCTTGGAGGGCACATGATGTGACACAATTCACAGGCACCTCCACCAGCGAGTTCAGGGGATGCTGTGTGGGGTTTGCCCCTCTCTCACCCCACCACAGAGCAGCTGTGGTGTCCCCAGGCTCAGCACTGAGGGTGAGGAGGCTCCCACCTTCCTCCCCAGCCAAGCTCCTCTGGCCATGGCTGATGCCTCAGAGTGGCTGCCTAGGACAGAGGCTAGGCCAGATTAAGAGAATAAAGTAGGTATTTATTAAAGACTTTTAACAGATAAACCTTGGGCAGTCAAAAGCCTCCCAGGGTGGCTTTATCCATCCAAGATGGATGATGGTCACGAGTTTTTCAGACAGAAATAATTTGGGGTCATTTACATATCAGGGATTAATCTTCCAATTACAGCCTCAGGTAATGAAGTCATTCGCCCCCAGTTTGCTCTCCCCTAATTCACTTTTGTTTATACTTTTTGGGACCTGAGGCAGTAGGATGTCCTTGAACCTTTGATTTTGTCTGACCAAAATGGGAAAGCAGCAGCTAACACCGTGTATAGAGATTAGACTTATACACTAATGCAGTACAGGATTTGAAAAATATAAAATCTAAACTCCTGAGGCACCGTGACCACCTACTGTGGGCCTGATATT
>VXBB01021498.1:56261-75571 GCA_013399915.1 Illadopsis cleaveri
GACACAGCCACGTCAGCAGTGCCCAGGCAGCAGCTCCTCCCGGCGCTGCCCGAACACAACACATTTCAGAGGCAGCAGGACTGTCCTCCCCTCGAGAAGAGCTTGCCAAACGCCTTCTCTCCCCTCCCCACTTTTCCAGGAGAAATCCACCCGGGTTACTGAGCTCACATCTTTGTCACTGTGCTGATTCTCCAGCCTGGCAGAGGGGGTGAGATCCACCCCGAGGTTTGGCACGAGGCTGTGATCTCCATCTCCCTCCAGGAGCAGGGGAATCACGAGGCTCTCCAGCCCCCACAAAATCAGCGTTCCCTTTCTGGCAGCACTTTAAGGACACAGCTGAAGGTCACCCTACCTTTGCAAAGCACAGCACACATTCCTGACGAACACCTCCCTCCTGTCCACCCCCATATTCTATTTGAAAAGAGATCTGCTCTCCTTATGGCTCCCCTGTTTGTTTGCACGTCTCCCACAAAACAATTCCTACCCAGAGCCATTCTCTCCTTCTTCCTTTCTGCTGGCACAAATTGCAGTGGGGAAATATGTTGTTTGGCTTAAAAATTACAACAACAACAACAACAAAAAAAGTAGTCATCAGCTGAACAATATGAGCAATGTTTGGGTAAAAATACACTGCAATGGAGATGGGAAGCAGCAGCATTCATTCCAGCACAGCCAGGAGAGCTGCACCCTCCCAGGCACACAGGATGGGTACAGGGGGCTGTTCTGGGGGCAAGGCACAGGTGGGATCACAGCATCCCAGGAGGGATTCCCCATCTCAGAGTCCCAGCCTTGGATCAGTGCAGCCACCCACAAACTATGTTTGAGAGGTGAACTATTTGTCAGCCCCCACCAGCTGCACTTGGGTGTTGTCCCCGCTGTTCTAAGACATTCTCAAGGCACTACAAAACCCCGCTGACTGTGCAACCTGTTCCCAGCCAGCAAANGACTTGTGGAGGTGGAGCAGGGAGCTCTGGAGTGGCTTGCATGGCTGAGGCTTATTTACCAAAAGGAGGCCAGGAGGAGGAGGAGGAGGAGGGGACCATGCCTTCAGCGAGCAGCAAGGTCACAGCAGTCTCACAGCCCCTGCTTGGCTGATGGGACCGTGGTGACTGTACCCATCTGGCCACCACGCTGGCACAGCCATCCTGAGGCAGCTGCTCCCACACCTGTCAGTGAGCAAACGCCAAGGGGGAGAGTGGGGAGGAAGGGGGGTCCCTTGGCCATTGGCTGTTTGGGATGATGCTACAAATACTGCAGGAATTGGGAGCAAAGAGCTGGTGCATCTCACTGCTCTGTACAGCTCAGATGTGCCAGCACATCCTTGGCTTCTTGGTGCCCCTCAGCTCAGGTGTTTGGAGAAAGGAAATGGGGAAGGGAAGCAGGAGGGAGGAGAGAAAAGTAGGGGAAGAAAAGAAAAAAAAAGGAAATGGGAAAGGAAGAAAAGGGAAAGGAGGGAAAATGAGAAATGAGGAAAGACCCTTGTTGAGATGGTCTCACCAGGCAGAGTTTGGCATGGGTGGGCAGCACAGAAAAAATCCTCAGTGACAAATGAAAGACAGCAGAGCTTCAACTGTGTGAGCATGAGGGGTGAAGGATGAAGGGAGNTGCCTGAGTTAAGTGCCAACAGTGGGAACAATTTCAGGAAAGCTCCAGAAAGAGAGGCAGCTGAGGGACCAGCTGCGTCACATCTTTGAATTTTCCAGTACCAGGCTCCCCCCGGAACCACACATCAAAGACAGAGCTCCCCAAAACCCCCAAGGTTTACAGCAGGCACAGCTGAATCCTGCAGTGTCACATGCCCCAGCAGGCAGCGTCACATGAGGAAAAAATATATCCAGAGCAGGAAAAGGTCTCCAAGGATCATCCAGCCCCATCCCCACAGCACACATCCCACCTGAGGTGCCAGGGAAGGCTGCTGTGGCAGCACTGGGGTGGCTCAGCCTCAGTTGAGTGTGTTCACAGGGGGAAGCCCGACCCTGCAGCTCCCTTGGCCAGGAGAATGTGTGGCAGGGCCTCCCCTGAACAGATGGAGAGTTATCCAGACCTTGGGGCTGTGTGATACAGGACTTGTGGAGGTGGAGCAGGGAGCTCTGGAGTGGCTTGCATGGCTGAGGCTTATTTACCAAAAGGAGGCCAGGAGGAGGAGGAGGAGGGGACCATGCCTTCAGCGAGCAGCAAGGTCACAGCAGTCTCACAGCCCCTGCTTGGCTGATGGGACCGTGGTGACTGTACCCATCTGGCCACCACGCTGGCACAGCCATCCTGAGGCAGCTGCTCCCACACCTGTCAGTGAGCAAACGCCAAGGGGGAGAGTGGGGAGGAAGGGGGGTCCCTTGGCCATTGGCTGTTTGGGATGATGCTACAAATACTGCAGGAATTGGGAGCAAAGAGCTGGTGCATCTCACTGCTCTGTACAGCTCAGATGTGCCAGCACATCCTTGGCTTCTTGGTGCCCCTCAGCTCAGGTGTTTGGAGAAAGGAAATGGGGAAGGGAAGCAGGAGGGAGGAGAGAAAAGTAGGGGAAGAAAAGAAAAAAAAAGGAAATGGGAAAGGAAAAAAAAGGAAAGGAGGGAAAATGAGAAATGAGAAAAGACCCTTGTTGAGATGGTCTCAGCAGGCAGAGTTTGGCGTGGGTGGGCAGCACAGAAAAAACCCTCAGTGACCAATGAAAGACAGCAGAGCTTCAACTGTGTGAGCATGAGGGGTGAAGGATGAAGGGAGGGCCCTTCATGCACTGCCAGCAGTGCCAAAAGGGATAGAGAAGAGACCACTGCTCCATAACAGAATGAGACAGCACTCGCTGGGGCTGTTCATCACATCCATGAGAGAGACAGTCCACTGCAAACCAAACTGCCCTCTGGGCCTCCCCACAGCAGCCCCTGGAGGTTCTAACTGGTCAGAAAAGGATGGGAAGAAGCACTACTGTGGGATAGACAGTGGCCTTAATAATTTGCTTTAACTACAGGCCAGCCCTGAACTGCTCAGGCAGTTGGATTAGATGATCCTTGTAGATCACTTCCAGCCGAACTACTCTATCCTACACCACCCTGCAAGCCCCCCCTGGACTGCCTGTGCCAAACACAGGCTCAGCCAGCAGCTCCTGGCACCTCCACAGCACCCACACGCTGCTCCCTGGCACGACACAGCCACGTCAGCAGTGCCCAGGCAGCAGCTCCTCCCGGCGCTGCCCGAACACAACACATTTCAGAGGCAGCAGGACTGTCCTCCCCTCGAGAAGAGCTTGCCAAACGCCTTCTCTCCCCTCCCCACTTTTCCAGGAGAAATCCACCCGGGTTACTGAGCTCACATCTTTGTCACTGTGCTGATTCTCCAGCCTGGCAGAGGGGGTGAGATCCACCCCGAGGTTTGGCACGAGGCTGTGATCTCCATCTCCCTCCAGGAGCAGGGGAATCACGAGGCTCTCCAGCCCCCACAAAATCAGCGTTCCCTTTCTGGCAGAACTTTAAGGACACAGCTGAAGGTCACCCTACCTTTGCAAAGCACAGCACACATTCCTGACGAACACCTCCCTCCTGTCCACCCCCATATTCTATTTGAAAAGAGATCTGCTCTCCTTATGGCTCCCCTGTTTGTTTGCACGTCTCCCACAAAACAATTCCTACCCAGAGCCATTCTCTCCTTCTTCCTTTCTGCTGGCACAAATTGCAGTGGGGAAATATGTTGTTTGGCTTAAAAATTACAACAACAACAACAACAAAAAAAGTAGTCATCAGCTGAACAATATGAGCAATGTTTGGGTAAAAATACACTGCAATGGAGATGGGAAGCAGCAGCATTCATTCCAGCACAGCCAGGAGAGCTGCACCCTCCCAGGCACACAGGATGGGTACAGGGGGCTGTTCTGGGGGCAAGGCACAGGTGGGATCACACCATCCCAGGAGGGATTCCCCATCTCAGAGTCCCAGCCTTGGATCAGTGCAGCCACCCACAAACTCTGTTTGAGTGGTGAACCATTTGTCAGCCCCTACCAGCTGCACTTGTTGTTGGGTGCAACTTGGGTGTTGTCTCCGCTGTTCCAAGACATTCTCAAGGCACTATAAAACCCCGCTGACTGTGCAACCTGTTCCCAGCCAGCAAAGCCAGGCAGTGATGGAAACACCTTATACATACCAGAAAAAAGCTCTCAGATTTGCTGAGGTGTTTTAGTCTTCAGACATGGCCATGAGGACCCCAAGTGGAGCAGCTTCTCCCCAAGCCAGGCTCAAACCTCATGGTGCCATAGGGTGGTGGGAGAGCTGGATAGTCCTACAGCTTGGATTTTGGATCTTATTAAAACATAACTGGGGTTTAAGGTCTGCAAAGGTGCCAGCTTTCCCAAGCCTCAAAGTCTTTGGTGTCTGGCTTAAAAGTTCTTTTCCTGGAGCCACAACATCCCTGCTCTCCTCACACAACACCTGCACTCCCACAGCTGCAGGAGCAGGACTGGCGAGGCAACAGCAGCTTCTATCAGAGCTTCCCCTGCTAGGTATGGACTAAAACATATTTTTATAAAATACAGGTTTTTAAGCATCTGGTTTTCCCATTCCTCTCTTTGATTTCTGGCTGTCAGAAGGCAAGTTATTGATCCCTCAATATTAACAGTGGCCACAATGCTCCCGGAGTTTCAGGGAGAGGAATAACTCCAGAGCATCTCAAGAGCTGCTCAGCTGGATATTTTGCAACAAGACAAACTCAATCAAGGATTAAATGGAAAAAGTTTGGGTGCAATTAGAAGCCAAGGTCAGTGGGCTTTTTACCTCCTGACCTGCATGGTCACGTGGAGGATGCAGCCCCCTCACCTCAGACACTGGCTCTTCTCAAAGACTCTCCTGCCCTTTCACTGACTACTTCCAGTGTTTTTCAAATAATCTGCTTTTTCTAGGCACAGGGCAGGGGACTCTCCTGGGAACCACTGACATGGACTCTAAAGGTCTAATACATCATCACGTCCCTAACACACCACAGGAACATCAGGAACGTGCCAGTTTAATAATGTTATAATTGTTTCCTCCAAATCAACCCCCTGATATTCAGCAAGCTCATTTTGATGTTTCTGGATCAATATTTTAGAAATTTCTGTTCTACAAAGTATTTCAAGAAATTGACTTTCTGATCCTATTTTGGAACAAGCATAAATTTCACAATACTGGAAGTTTTCCACATGGTGGAAGCCCTGATTTCTCACCAGCTCTAAATAATGGGTGTTTGTTGCTTTTCGAAGCATGAAATAACTAACGGTGTTTGTTCTGAGAGTGGGATGTGGACTGATTTTCAACAGTGCCACCCTGAAAGTACCGAGCTCCACAAAGCACAGAGCTTTAGTAGCATAAAATTAGGTAATTACACTGATGCTGATGTGATGACAGTGGGAGAGATTTGTACAACAGCTCCGCACGTACTCAGAGCAAAACACATCCGGAGAGCAACATCCTGCCACAGAGCACAGGGAATATGGCAAAGGCAGGAGAAACACTGGGAACTTCACCTCTCCTTGTGTTTCTCCAGCCACCAAACCTCTCTCGAGCAGGAGAGCCTGTCCTCTTTGGTCCCCTGACCTCCAGCAGTCCATGTCAAGTGCCACATGCAGCCACTGTGTCCAAGAAACGCGGGGAAGCTGCTGGTTGCATTCCACAACCAGCTCAGGACATATATATCTGTTTTATTTAAATACATATATAAAAATATATCTCCATATCCATATTTTTATTTAAATGTGTCTCTCTCTCTATATGGATATATTAAAAAAAAAAAATCAAAAGCGAGGATGAAGGAGGATCTCCAAAAAGCTCTTTTACAAAATGGGGTTCTCACACACAGCAAGAAGGAGAGAGGAACCCAGGAGCATTTTAAAAACAGCCTTGTATTCCATGTCGACTTTTCCTTTCTTCTCTCTCCTGGCCCTTTTTGTTGAGTTTTAAAATAGAGGCTGTATACATTTTTTTAGCACAGCTATTAATACATAGCTATTAATACACAGCTATTAATACATTAATAGATTATTATATACATTAATAAATCTGTCACTATAAAAATAGATCTTTATACGCAAAAGTCTGATTTCAATTGCAAATTGGAGGGGGAGGGAAGCAGAAGAAGAGATAAAGTTTTATTCAAGATGTCTCCTTTGAAGGAAACTGAACAAATGTATTCTCCTCCTTCATATATTCATGAGATGACTGCTTCCCTACCCCATTCTCCACCACCCTCAGCTCCGGGCTCAGAGCCAGAACAGCCCTTATCTGGTACGAGGCAGGGGAAAAAAAAAAAGTCCTGATAGGATCAGAAGTTTTCAGTAGTTTAACAAATCTGGGAAAAAAGTCTCCACTGGGTTCTAATAAAGCTTTAGGAGCGTGACGGGAAAGGGGATGCCAGGAAAGGCTGGTGTGCAGTGGGAGGGGGATGGAGAACAACATCCTGCAGTGGGGACAGGGACTCCAGGGCACCCCAATGATGCTTTGGGAAAGCTGACCTGAAACAGAGACTGGACAGAGCCAGAGAATAAAGTAGGGACTTATTGAAAGGCCTTTAGGGTACAGCTTGGGCAGGACAGAGCCTGACCAGGGCTGCACCCAGAGTCCACTACAAATACCTACACACAAATGGCTGACCGGTCACGAGATCTTATGTTTTTATAAGTTTTATAACCTCCATTTGCATATTGGGGTTTAATTGTCCAGTTACAGCTTCAGGCTGTGAGGTCTCATCCTTCTTGTCCCTCCCTTCAGCCACCCTTGTTTGTGCTTTTGGGCCTGAAAGGTGTCCTTGGTTCTCAGCAGAAAAAGGATTTGTTTTGTCTACCTACCCTGTGAAGAGAGCTTACTGGCACTTAATATGAGGCACAGAACTACATCCCTAGGCAGCACAGAATCTGAAAATATGAAAGCTGAAGCTTAAGGCATCACCAAAACCCTTCTGGACACGCACCCACTCTTTGCTTTTCACCTTTATCGCCAAGCTTTGCCATTTCCCCCACCTGCAGAGAGCAGGAGAGAACATCTGCCGCTGCCATGCTCACTGCAGCTGGGTGGGCAGGAACGGGCAGGACCCCCATCCCCCTGGGAAGGGCTGGGCAGAGCCGGAGCCCACGGCAGCACCCACCCAGCACTGGCTGCCCTGACCCTTCCTCATCCTCTCTCCAGTCACGGCGCTCCGTCGCTTCCCAGCTAATTGCCTCCACTCATGTGTGCAAACTCACCGTTTACCGGAAAATGTCACGGAATGTTAATTTCGTTCGGAATGCGCTTCCATTTTTTTTTTACGATGGGAAATGAATAAGCATTGTATTAATGGCATAATTTCCAACTCCAGCCGCAGCCGCGGCCCCGCAGATGGAGGCTGTGAGTTACTCGTCACCCTGAGCCTTCCCTGCCTCTCCAGCTCCCTCCCTTCCCGCCCCGCGGCTCCCCCCACTTCTCCTGTTGGTAATTAAGGTAATGCAATGTAATTATAAACATATTAAGGAAGATCAAACGCTGAAGAGCTGCGGTCTGACAGTCCCACCTCTGCCTCACACCTCTGCCTGAGAGCACCCTCCGAAAGTTGATGGGTCCCTGCACTCCTGGGGATGCTCCAGCTGCTCATTCCCAGGAGCTGTTTCTGCCCAGGAAACCCTCAGCTCTTCCACTGGGCAAAGACTTTCTAGCACACCCTCCCCTACCATGTACAGGGCATTTATTTCTTTATCCCGTTTGTCCTGCAAGGAAAAACTTTTGCTGGTGCATTGTGCCCCATCTGCCCCTGCCCCAGCACTGAGGAGGTTCAGTCCAACACAGACTCCATTTCCCATTTCCTCGGCTCTAATAAACCCCTTAAGTTAGGGGTTTTTATGAGACATCATAACTTTTTTTGCTTAGGCAGCAAGCAGAGAGAGGATGAGGGAAGATGGGCAGACCCTCGGTATCAGCTAATGCTCCTCAAGTTATCAAATAATTGGAAAGTTAAATAAGAACACTCTGGAGGAAGCTTCCCGATTTGGTGCTAATGGGCACACAGAACAGTCTGGGCTAATGTTGCGTGGAGGAGAAAAACTGGCTCGAGAGCACAGCGCTGACCTCCAGCTCCCTCTCTCCACCACACAGCTCCTGCAGCTCTGCAGAGCCAGAGGAAACACTGTCCCATGGAGCCAGCTGGGACAGGGACTCACTGAGGGCAGGAAAAAGTCCCACCCCCATCTGTCTGAGGAGCCACTGCTGGGGGATGAACCTGCAGGCAGCAGCAGCACTTTGGCACCTTTCAAGGGAGTGTGAGCAAGTGCCAGCACCCTGAAGGATGAGAGTGGGCAGGACAGGGCTCCAGGAACAGCCACAGCTGGCCAATATGGGTGGGAAATGTGGCACAGTGGCCCCTCTCCAGTCTCCACCACTACCCAGCTCCATGCTCAGCGGAATGAACTTTTTAGTTAGAAAATACATTTCCTCTGCCCAGCGGACAAGGTGACATTTTTCACAGTACTGACAATGCGGCACCATGTGCCAGGATGAATGAGGAAGCAATGCCAGCCCAGAGGAGAAGGACAAACTACCAAAATCTCTCAACGTGGCCAGGAGCTTCAGCTCCTAAAGCAGCACCAAAAGGACCAACAACCTCCCACACATGGGTGGAGGCAGCAGGCAGGAGAGAATGAGCTGAGAGCTGGTTTGTTGGCTCAGGAGAAGACCTGGGAGCAACCAAAAGGCCCAGGATATCAAAATCAAATCTATTCTAAACCATGCAGGTAAAGAAGAGAGGCTGAGCACTGCCACACTCACAGGACCCAGTGGGAGAGGCGCAGCAAACGCTGTAACTCAGCGGGGCCGTCAGAAAGGATTGATTTGAAGCACCTTGTTAATAAGTTTCCTCTCCCACTGGTCCTTCAGGGAGGTCAGTGCCTAATGATAAATGGGGCTGGAAGGTGCCTGCAGACCCAGTATGAGCACAGGTGCCCAGCCTCAATCCATCTTCCTTAGGAGCAAGCTGACAAAACTGTCTCGGTGCTGTAGCCAGGTAAAACACAACCGATGGGAAGAGGACACGCAAACAGAGTGAAGAGTTGGTGCTGCAGCTGCCCTCCCTGCTCCCTTCCCCATAAAAAAACCCCACAATTCTGGGATGGAATGATGGGGAAAAATCTCCACATGCTGACTGGTGGAGCCACAATGCCACTAAAAGCCAAGGAGAAAAAGGGCTGAGTATTGTGGTCTGAGACAAACCCATCACTTGCTCAGGTGATAGATCCAGAGGCTCTGAGCCCCACATCCCAAGGGCTGAGTCCTAACCAGCAGCTGTACACTTCCAGTAGAAATGGGGAACATTGTGAGATTGTTCTCCTTCACCCCACATCCTCTTCTGATCAGTCTGACTTCAGAAACCAGTGGCAGTTTTCACTCCATGCTGATACCATGGAAGCACCATCTCTGGGAGTGTCCAAGGCCAGGCTGGACAGAGCCTGGAGCAACGTGGTCTAGTGGAAAATGTCCTTGCCCATGACAGGGAGTTGGAAGCAGATGGTTTTCTAGTTTCCTCTCAACCCAAACCATTCCAGGATTCTGTGACAGCCCCAGTCAGAGCTGAAGCTCTCCCAGGTCCTCTGCATTGCACACAAGATGCAACCCAGCCAAGAAACTCCAGAAGGGCAAGGACACCTGAGATCCCCCAAGGCAAGTAAACAACCATCATATTATTTTTTTAGATTTTCCATCAGGGGAAGAAAAAATAAAAGAGGAAAAAAGAAAAAAAAGTCATCTTGAAGCTAATCCTGGTCAACAACTGTCCCACAGCCCAGCTACACCTTTAAATAATGTAGTGCTTTATCAAACATTCATAGTGATGCACAAAGTGATGAACAATGTGTGCCTGGCATTTATATAAATATAGTTCCTGATGGCTTATTTTCCTTGGACAGCCAACACTTCACAGCTTATCTTCTGTGAGCTTGTGATTTCGCCTGGATGGAAAACACTTTGGACACCTGGGGAATCAGGACTCCTGCACATGAAACTGCCATGACATCCCCACTGGGCATCTGCAGCCCCACAAAACTCCAGTAAAATCCTCATTCAAGAGCTGCTGCTGACTTGAGGAGCCAGAATTCACCCAGCTGTGGCTGGAAGAGGGGACAACCAAGGGTATTTCTTCAACTTGGAATGTTGTGGAGTGTCAGGGTAAGACCAGTCCAAGCCTTGCAAAGCAGGAGGACTTCACAAATCCAGCATCTCTTCAGGATGCTCAGCAAAATGCTGGCATAATAAACCATCCTGTTTCTGTTCCAGTCCCTATGGCACCATGCAAAACCGCTTTTCCAACTGTTTCTTCCCTCCTCTGTCTCACAAAATTAATGAGCAGGTTGTAGCAAAGAGAGGGGAGAAAAACAAGAAAACTTATCAGGAGCTCATCCCACCAGCCTCTTGTCCACAGCAACAGCTGCCATGGGCCAGGAAGAGCCCTGGCTGACCTGTTTAAACCTCAATTAGTCATTAAGCATGGGCCACAAAACCCATGAGCTGGGGGCTGCAGGACCAGAGGAAACCTCCAAACCCCAGGAGCTTCCCTGTCCCTTCTGAGCCATTCCCAGAGGCAGGAGTATGTTGGATATGGCTCTTGTGGGACAGATGACCTGTTTTTGGGGGTGTGAGGGAGGGGGACCATGTCCCACAGCACCACCATTCCCTCCCCCCACACTGGGGAGGACAGCCCAGATTTGGGGTGGAGGTAACCATTTCAATGGGATGATCAAAACAAACCTAAAGCTCCAGCCTGGCTCCTCTCCACTGAGCCCTCCAAATGCAGTTAATATATTAATGTATTAATTATGACTGTGTTTATCTCTGCAAAGCACAGCTTTTCCCTGCCAGGTCAGGACATTTTCAAGCCCACACTAAAGCCTGAGCTGGCCTCACCACAGAGCCAAAGACCCAATGGCACATCTGGTGTAACCTCTGTGACTGGGGCCCTCATTCCCTTCATTAATGCATTCAATTCAGTTACAATTGAACATGCTGGACTTGAAAGCATCTTAAACATCTCTATTAACTAGAGACACTGCCTAAGCACGTCTGGAAGTGCTTCCCTGAATTAGGAGCCAATTCCTGCCCTGTCGAGCCCTACCTTTTTTTTTTTTTTTCGTTTCTTTAAAGCTGAAAGTTGGAGCTGTTTTTTTTTTCAGACAGGACTGGAGGACTGCAAAAAAAAAACCACTTTTCACTGGCAAGTTATGAGAATATACATTTTCAAAGGTCCCTATAAATTACAGAAAGACTTGGCTGGGATTAGAGCTGGGAAAGGCTGATCACGTACAAAGAGGGTCATGATCCCATCAGGTCACTGGAAAGAAGAGCCCCAAGACACATCAGATGCTGGCCTGATGTGTCCCATTTTATTCTCCAGCCCCAGCAAACATTAAGCCATCACTTTATTTATTAAAGGCTCAGAAAGCCTCTGGTTAATGCTGGGAATCAGGGTGGAACTGCATCTGACTCCCTGAGCCAACGCAGACAGTGGCTCCCAGCCCCAGCAGGGGCACCAGGGATGGCACAGCTCGGCACAGCCAGGCACCAGTGGACACCAGGCTGTCACCTCAGGGACATCCTTTCCAGCAGACATCCAGTTCCTGTTGCCTGAGTACTCTCCCCTCTCTGGTGTGGGGAGCAGCACCATCACCTGTCCACTGTGAGGGTGCCACCCCCACCTCACCCCCATCTCTAAATCTCATCTCCAAGACGCTGCAGAGCTCGGGTATTTGCAATGAATGGCAGCTCTAGAGAACAGCTTAACCACCTGCCCTTCTCTTGCACAGCTCAGCCCCCAAAATGTCCCTTTCCACAGCCCAACCTCCTGCCCTCCAGCCAGAGCACTGCTTTACCTCTTCCCAGAGTTGTCTCCACTGGAAAGAAAAACAATACTGAGATGTGGCCCCCAGAACAGCTACTGCAGTGCTGATGGGGGGCAGAGGAAGCTCTCTCCTGCCATCATCAGGACCCTTCCACTGCTTTTGGCTGTTACCTCAAAGCCATTTTTCTCCCCTGCCTGAATCCCTTCTCCCCCAGTTCTCCTGGACTGCACCACCCAGAGCAGCTTGGCTGGGAGGCTGGGGGGACCACATGCCCTGACATTAACACTTCTCAATATTTCCTCATGCTGCCCTGCCTGCTGCCTGGCTTGGCTCCCTCTCCAACCCCTAGATGAGGACTGAACTATTAAATGACATGACCAGGGTTACCAGAGCAACTGGAGGCAGAGTGGAGCTGGATCCACATCTCCAGGTGCACTCTAGGAGCCAGACCATCTTTCAGGAATGCTCAGAAGCATCTCACTACCACTACTGAGAAAAGCATCCATGGATTAAGTAAGAGAAACTTCAGAGGTTTACCTGAGCTAACACAGCAGGGGAGAAGTAAGTCCAGGAGAGGAATTCAAGATGAGTGCACAACCACAACTTTGATATGCCCATGGTATTAATCATTGGAACCATCAGTAATAAGTCCTGTCTCCTGTCTAGACTTGGAGGCCATACCCAGACTGCAGAGCCTGTGAAGCCAGCACAAAGACCTGCTAGAAATGTTCTTTTTTCGAACATGAAAGAAACTGAGAAATAAAGATGGGCCCTTTGTTGCAGGAGTGAAATTGCAGAGAGTCAATTTTCAAGTCTGAAAATTTCTCCTCAGTTTTCACCAGGCAGAAGTTCTATTTCTCGCTGATCCTTAGGAGATTTGGTTTGGCAAAATCTTTCTGAGGAACTCGTGGGCAATCCCATACTGTGGTTGCTGGACTTCATCTTTGTTTACCAACTCCACCACTGTGTATCCAGTGCATCCCAGACAGGGATGCAGCAGTGCCACCCACAATGCACTGGTGCCCAAAGTCCCTCAAACAGGACTTGATGGACAAAAGCAAAGGGCTTTAGGTAGGGTGAAGCTGCTGTAGGATGAAGCTGTGTCAGTGAGGGTGAGAGTATATTAAAAGAGAAAAGCAAGTGAGGAATTCCCACAGGGATGGAGCTTGAGGCCATCTGCTTGTGAGAACCAGGAGAGCAGAACTCAGGAGGAGCACGGACTGGAAACTCCACAGTGAAGTGAGGACAGTGACAACACCTGCACAAATCTACCCAAATTCCCATAATCACTGAACCCCATGTACACAGCAGAGCTCAGACAGGGAGGGTCTCCTCAGCAAAGACCAAGACCCCAGAAAGTGCACCCCACACCAGCAGACCCCCCTTGGCACCACGCACACCCACTGAGCACAAAACCCTAGAGAACTTTTAACTGCCAGAGAGAACCCAAACCCAGGAGGGGGCAGAGTAGTCCCCTCTCCACCCCAGCTCAAGGGATCCTTCTGGATAATTAGGACAGCCTGGCTATTGCCTCCTGCCTTGCTCCATTTCATTTTATTATTAAGGGAAAAAAAAAAAAGACTACTTTTCTACTTTTCTTCCTAAACTGCCTTGGATTTTCTTCTGTCTAAATTCATCTGGGCTCTGTGCAATGTCACCAGGTCAGCTTGTGCTCCTGCTGCAATTCTAATTTTGTCAGCTTTACATTTTCTAAGCAGTTGGGAGATTTTTCTTTCTTTGCTACTTTTTTTTTTTTCCCCCCAAGTCAAAAATGATTTTGCATAACAGTAATAACGTTAATGGTTCTGCACAGCACATCCAGATTACAACTGCAGCTAGGGAGAAATAAACATCTCATCTTTGCCCTGCTGTTTATCTCCCCACAGCAGAGCCTGGTATCAGGTCAGAACCTGTAATTTCATTAACTTTATCACTCAGACACGCTTGTTGCTAGATGTCATTATTCAGCACATGACTCCTGTGTTTTGTTTGTGCTGGGATTCACTTCAGATGCTCTGGCACCACACGTGAGCATCCCTCCCATCCACACTGCTGCCTGAGCTGGGGAGGAAAGTTTGGCTCGCTGAGCCGTGATCTGCAAAACATTTGTGCTGCTCAGGCCTCCTGGGCAGGGACTGGATGGAGCAGAGCCATCCAGAGCAATTCCCTGCCTGATTCCCTGACCAGATACATCCAGGAGTGGTGAATTAAAAAAAACCCCACAGTCTTCCTCATGGAAAAGAGAATTGACCCAACAGACACCAAGCGTGGGGTGGGCAAATCCCCAGTGATGGGAAGGGCACAACCCAGCACCTGCAACTCCATCAGAGCCCAGCACAGGGGGGAAGCTGCAGCACAGGCAGGTGCAGGGTGAGCAGAACTGCTCCATCTCCACTGGGATTGCCATCCCTGGTAATTAATGCTGGGAAGTGACACTTGAAAGAGCCTCTGCTGACAGAGCCTCTGTGATGATTGGAGCCCGCTGACAAGTCCCAGCTGATGTCTTATCACCAGGCAGCACAGCAGGTGCAGCCAGGAGAGCTTTTCCCATGGGAGCTGGTGGGTTCCCTGGGATGCAGGCACAGCTCCACACCCATCCCCAGTGACCACAGTGAAACCTGGCAGTGCCAGCTGGGCACCAAGGAAAGGCTGATCTCGTTGTGGCACCACAGCCACGCTCCAGCTGCATGTCCCTTAATGCATCCACCTTCAATCCAGCTGCAAAGCCATGCCTGAGCAGAACTGGCTTCCAGTCCCTGGGGGTCTCCAGGTACCTGGTGTCTCCTCACACCAGCTGCAGCCTCTCCACCCCACATGTCCCATCCCCACAGGAATCCAGCTGTGGCTGCTGCTCATGTGCAGGCCAAAGCACTGAGGAGCAGCATGTCTGAATCACCACGCTTCCCCTGCATATGCCACCAGGTCAGAGTGGAAAGCCCACAGCACATATATTTATATCTGCAGTCTAGAAACCCTGGATCTGAACCACAGCAACCTCATCCTAGGCAATCCAGGCTCTAAGCAGCTTCAGCAGAGAAGAGCAAGTAGCACAAACCATAGCTTGGCTCCTTGAGCAGAGCCTCATCCAAGAGGGAAAAGTGCCCATCTGGGAGGAAACATATGGTGAATTGGCACAGTCTGGTAGGATCAGACTAGGCAAGGCACAAACCTGCCTCGATCCAAGGCTCAAAGCCTGACAGCATCACAAGCAGAGCTGGTGGGAGCATTTGGGAACATCTCTCCCAGCCCAGGTAACCTACAGGCAGCTTCCAGCTTGGGGCAGGGGTTTCAGCCTGTGTTTGTTATTGCCAGCTCCTGAAGCCCTGGGATAGTTTAATATTCTGCTCTAGATCTTGTTTGCTGTTTTGTTTTGAAGAGCACTGAAATGCAGTTACTGCTGTCTTCCCCACTCACACAACTCTAAATAATTTATAGAAAAGCAAAACAAAGAAGAGAATATGAAGGAAGAAAGAAGGTAGCTCGGTAACGATGTATGAACGCTTTCATTTGTTCATTCTCACTGAGCAGAGGGTTGAGGAAACATCTCTTAACTCCATGGGCTGCTAACAGCCAGACACACCCCAAGGGATGCCAACAGGAATGCTCAGTGCAGCATTCCAGGATGGCAGATTGACCCCTGGGCACCTCCAAATCTGTTTGAGCAACAATACCCACCACCATTATCACAGCCTTGTTTGAAAGGGGAAAGAGTATTTTAAGGGTGGAAGAAACACACCTCAGCCATCATTTATGAGCATCTCAAGGACAGGGAGCTGTTTTCCAGACACACTTCATCACCTAGGCTCCTCCACGGAGCCAGAAAGAGTCCCTGTCCCCATCCCTGCCACTGTGGCTGCTTAGTCTGTCTGGGAAGCCCACACAAGGAGGGAAGGATGGTTCAGCACCACCCCAAGATCCCTTCCCTATACACAGCAAGCCAGCACATCCCTTCCTTGCTCCTGCTGGAGTCACTCACAGCACTAACGTGCTTTGCTTTTGTTTATTCAAATGCATTTTACTGTGCATTGCAGGTGAACAATATTAAATGGCTCATAATAACGTTTCAATAAGCAGAGGTGGGTGTAGCAGCTTCTGAGAGACAGACTTTGGAAATGCGAGCAATCAAGTGTGCATTAGCCGAAATTCCCTGGGGAACGCGCCGCTCCCCAGCAGAGCAGAGAGAGAGGAAAGCCACAAACCTTTCTTCTCATAGTCAGGTTTCTCCTCCCCGCCCCTGCCCAGGCTCTCCAGCGTCCTGGTCACCTGGCTGCCAAACTCATCCTCCCTGGTGCTGGGCTCCGCCCCCCGCGGCGTCTCCTCCTCCTCCTCGTCCTCGTAGTCGTCCAGGATGGGGGTCTCTCGGATGGGCACCCCGATGACCGAGTTGTGGGCCTGCAGGCGCGAGTTTCGGAAGCTCTCCCGGGCCTGTGGGCCCAGCAGCACCGAGGGGATGTAGTGGATCTCGTGGGTGGCCTCGGTGCTGGCGCTCTTCTGCGGGATGCGGCGGCGCTTGTGCCAGCGGCGCTGGGCGTACAGGGCCACCATGAACACCAGCAGCAGCAGCAGCAGCGCGATCAGCCCGCCCTGCAGGGAGAGAAAAGGGAGCTGTCAGCAGGGCACGGGGAGCAGGAGGGGCGATGGGGAGCTGAAGTGTCCAGAGAATGACGGGTGGATGAGACCTTAAAGCCCACCTCGTTCCACCCCCTGCCTTGGGCAGGGACAGCTCTCACTACAGCAAGGTTGCTTCACATCCCATCCAAACACGAACACTTCCACCCACAACTTCCCTGGACAATCTGTTCCAGTGCTTTACCACCCTCTGAGTGAACCCCCAGAGCACCCATCCATCAACACCCCCTGAACCACACCCAGGTGGATTCATGGAGCAGCCACCTGTCAGGTGTGAGGTCATGGACAGGTGGACGAGGGTGGCAGAGGTGGCCTTCAGCTGGGAATAGCACAGTGACACCCCAGCACAACTCCCACCATCCTCCCAGGGACTTTGTTCTTTCCTCCTCACTCCTTGGGACCCCCAGGCCCTCGACACATGGGGAATGGGGATGATCACATCCCACCACTCAGGAGAAAAAACCTCATTAAAACAACCCAACCGTTACCCAGGAGCAATAAAGCCTTAGCAGAGACACATTTCCCAGAAATTATGGTGCAACAAATGGCCCCTTACAGGCAATGCTCCCAAGGCATGGTTACCCCAAGGCGTGATTACCCCAGCTCCAACATTTCTGGTCTGATTTCCCTGTGGTTTCAAGATCGACTGCACATCTGGGGGTACAGCACAACATTCCAGATCCAGACCTTCACTACTAAGCTCTTGTCTTTCCCCTCCTCCAAATTTTATTCAATACAGCTCTCAACAATGTTGACATTAAAAATAAACACCTTTAACAAAAAAAATAAACTTCCAAATATCTGTATGTACATGGAAGTAGCACATCCTCTCAAGAGAGCCTGGCTAGGGAGTACCAAAGGGAGTCAGCCCTGCCCCTGGCTGCTCTGGAAGTTAAATTCATCCCTACGCACACAAGAGCTGTGCCTGTGCCAGCTCCCAGCCTCTTAATCTCTGCAGCATCAGAGCAGTTCTATCCCGTGGCAGACAAGCAAGGCAGGGCATGTAAATCAGGAGCAGCACGAGTGACCAGGGCTTTGCAGCATGACAGGAGCAGCCAGGGCAGGGCAGGCCTTCCTTGGGCACCTGGCATGCCACAGCCCAAAGCTGCACCGAGCTCTACAGCAAAGCAGAGGCGTGAAAACATTCCCTTTGCATTCCACACAAAGCACCAGGAATCACCCAGAGCACGGCTCTGACTCCCAGACAGGAGCAGCTGTAAGGAGGTGGCACTGAGAAGTGCAGCTCATGTCGCCCTGATCTTTTTCAGCCTTCTGATGTTTGCATTTTTGTCGTGGATGTTTTGGAAACTGTTCTTCCTGTTTACATTCCTCTCTGGAGGAGGGACAATTGATGGACTTCTAGTTTGACCAGTGTGGTTGGAGAAGTGTCAACCTCGTTTGTCCAATCCCTGGTCATTGTCCAAAATCTATATAAATCCAAGTAAAAAATAAACCTCTCTCTCTTTTTGCTCTGACAACTGACTGAGTGTCCTTCCTTTCGTGTCCATCTAGCAACACAGCTCAAAGGACGAGTGGCCTTGGGAGAGGCCTCAGGAGCTGGAGCAGAGGAGAGACATTTCCCTGCACCACAGCCTGCCACAGAGGGGACCCAGCCCAGCATCCCCCACACCAGGATCCCCTCCTCTCCCACAAAATGTTCCTAACAGATGCAGGACTCAGGGGCTCAGGACACTGCTCAGCTTGAGTTCCCCAATTTACACCATCAGGAAAGGTGTGTCACCGTGCAGGGGATGCTCAGGGATCCCTGCATGGCAGAGGGGCAGGGCTTGGTGAGCTGCCCAGGTTTATGCCCTGCAGTACCAGGACACTTTAAGGACCAGAGGAAAAACCCATCATGGCCTTCCATGCTCAGAAACAAGAACCAGCATGGGCACCTCAGCCTGGGAGAGCAGACATGAGTTTCCTTGGATTTGCAGTGCCTGATGCATGCAGACCTCAGAGCATCATAAAAGCTCCCTGGCCTGAGCCACCCACACCCACTGGCATTTCCTCAGAAATCCAGTTTGCAGGAGAGAAACCGTGGCACACCAGAAGGGAGGCCAGGCCAGGTGACAAGGACACAGCAGGGCCACAAACTTCAGCACAACAAACCCCACTGCAAAACCAGGTCTGGCTCATGTGCCAGCATCCTTACAGCAAAGAGAGGAGTGTTCTTGTGGTCCAGAAGGGCTTCAGAACAAAACTCCTGGATGTGATTGCTGGCAGAAATCTTCTCCAAGGCCTTCACCACCAAATCCCTGAGCTGCCCAGCTGGGTATCACTCACACCTTTGTGCACTGCTGCTGGAAAGAATTTTTAGGGCAGAGCACTCTACACCCATGGGCACACAGGCATTCACTCTCCATGGAAAAGCAAAACCAGAGACATCCCAGATGCTCAGAAAAGGTCAGAGTGACAGAAAAAGCCTTGCAGGAGGAGCAGCTGTGCCAGCTGGACCCAAGGAAGGGGGACAGACACCCATGGCAGGCCTGGGACTGTGGATCTTCCTGGTTGGGTTCACCTTACATCTGCCCCTGGGAAATGTCCTGGAGAAAATAAACCTGTTGGCATATTAAATAAAGATTTCTGCTTGGGAGAACCTCCAAGGAGGCATAAAGACATGGAGGTTACTGGTGTGTCATTCCCCCTCTGAGTCAGGAATGACAGGGCTGGCTCAGGGAAGCCAAGGGCTCCCAGCCCAGCTACAACTTCCACATCCTTTGCGGATGAGCCAGAGATCTCTGCTCAGACAACAGCCCCTGTCTGCCTGAGAAAGGCTGGGGGTGCCTGTTCCAGCCCCTTGGGTGAGCACCACGGGCTCATCACAGGCAGCTTGATTCCAACGTGCTCCTTTTGTTCCTGACCCCGCGCCGGC